>JAQZBX010100640.1:0-11343 GCA_029593785.1 Cabassous unicinctus | reverse complement strand
CACACACACACACAAGCAGAAATCTTCTGGGGTGGGGTGGTGGGGTTGGTTCTGGGAGCACTTAGTTTTCCAGATAAAAGAGACATACTGCTGCCACCCCTACCCCAAATACAGACATGTCTGCCACTGCAGCAGCTAAATTGTGACCTTGAGGGAAAGGGTAGGTGGATTACAGAGAGGCTGGCCTTGATATTACTGAGTCTGAACCAGGACTACTGCTGCTACCTCCACACTTTCTTGTTATTTGAGAAAAACAAATCCCAATTTGTTTATAAGCTTCTATTAGTCAGATTTTCGTTTACATGCATGCAAAAGCATTTCTAATGGATAGAAACACAGTCAAGAGATAAGATTCTATCCTATCAGCAAAAGACCATTAGGTGAAGTTGATCAACCTTCCTTAAGCAAGACTCATGTCATGTGATAGCGTAGATATCTTCCTGTGGAGTGAGATTTGGGATGAATTGGGAAGGCCTCTTCATCCGGTATAATTCTCCTGAAATTCTACATGCTGTCATGTGGGGGGTGTGTGTGTGTTTGCACACAAATATTAAGCCATTAGGAGGATCTGGCCAGCCTATAGTTTTGCTCATTGATCCTATAGTCCACAATCCACATCTACTTCTAATAGACCTCACTTTCAGAAAATTCTTCATGTAACCCAAATCTTTCTTTTTATAGTGCCAAACTCTTTTCCTCTTCTTTCAACCATTCCATTTCCAATTTTTTTTTTTAAGGTCTTGTTTCTACTTACATCACTTCCAAGTCACTACTTCCCATCTCTGGCTTTTTCTAACCTACTTCCCTCCACCCCTGCCTTATTGGGAACATTATTCTGTGTTCTAGATAGCGATAACTCGTGTCTTGAAATGATTCACTCCTTGAGTTCTCCATACTTTCTCCTTTCCATTAAGTGTGACTCATTTGTGATGACAATGCAGGCAACAAGGGAAGTGAGAGAGTGCAAAGGAGGGGAGACTCCCGCTGGAGCATGGCACAAGGGCCTGCTCTGATGGATGAGCAAAAGGCACAGTTGTGAGCAGAGAAGGAAGAGATCCAGCACCTTGATATCTGGGAGGTTGGTGTGGGTGAGGGTGGAGGGGGGTGTTGTTTTTTATTTTCTTCTCTTTACCACTTAAGTTTGGCTATGTTCAGCCTACTGTTTCAAGGAAAACAGCAAAAACTTTTTTTCTTTCTCTGGAGCGGCATTCGAGTGAAGATTACAACAGAAGTAAAGGGGCCCTGGTGTGACCCCTTATAACCTTCCCACCTTTATCCCTTATCCACTACTCCATCAATTCCCTTCTCTTATTTTATTGTCTAGTCAATGTAATCAAGTTGAAATGGTCTTTTCCTAATTCCAGTCTCTAAATTAGGAGGAGAAAAGCTCTACTCCACTGACCTGGATTTAGCTGGAAATACAAAATGGCATATTTGCACATCAGGATTAATAAAGCTATTTAATTATTCTGTGAGGAGAGAAAGCTGGTCTGGTTTCTTATATCTGCATTAACTGAAATGGTTTTCAGTGAGGGTGGTTGAAAGTGCTAATTCCTCATACTCATGCAAGAGGGTTGCTGTCCCTGGTGGCTTGTACCCTGAATTGGGGCATGTTTGGAATGTGCCAGCAGTGGCCTGAGCCAACCAACCCAGGCACTTGGAGAGGTGGACTCTCCCTTCCCCCTCAGACTAACCCAGTTTTTTTTTTTTTTTTTTAACATTCTGAGCTGCAGGGAGTCTTATGGACTCAAAATGAGTACTGTTTATAACATAATTCTGTTAACTCTTTAAAAGCTAATTTTAAAAGCAGTGTTGCTTGCAAATGGTTCCAAAATAAAAATGTCACTTTGTTAGTATAAATTCAAATATGTAGGTTTGCATGTATGCAGTTTTTTACTAATTTATTATATTGTATTTTATGGGAGTAATCATTTATAACAGATTAGAAATTTTCTAAAAATTAAAGAAAAACGGTCCTTTTCCAAAGTTAGCTTGAAAAGCACTGCAATGCACAACACCATGAACTAAAAATTATAAGCCACTGTTTCACAGAGGAAGAAGATAAAATTCAAAGACGTTAAATAAATTACTGCAGATTCACATCGCTAGTGGGGATGCAGAGCTAGGGTTTGGGCCCATGTCCGTCTGAGTATAAAGCCATACCACTTGCCAATATTTTGAATAAGGAAACTCCTCTCAGGCTCTTTGGAAGTATCTGCTTGCATCCACACATTATAATTGCAGTGAGAATATGCATATATGTAATTGAACAATACAATATCAATGTGATTTTGTTCTTTGATGTACAAATTCTTAACTCTGAGAACTCAAGGTAGAAACTTTTATATAAAACTTGAAGCCTGAAGAAGAAGAAGAAAAAGGTTTGCTCCAACGCCTGAGAGTCTGAGTCCTGCTTTCAAAGACATATAAAACTGTTAAAGTCTAGGGCAGAGCCAGTGTTGCTAGCGGGGGCTGGAGAAGGTGAGTGTTTCCTCTGCAGTATCTCGTTTCCCCTAGAAGACTACCCCTCCATGATTTTGCAACTCCTAAGGTGTTATTTTTATGCTTCCCTCTCAATCATCAGGTTCATCTATGAAAACTAGAACAAAACTCAATCCTGAGGCCAAGGTGACCAGATTAGACCAATCCGAAACATCTTCAGGAAGTATGGCTTCAGAGTGCCCTTGAGCCGTGGCTGAGACCACCTGAGACCAATTTACAGCTGGTTGAATAAAGGTAATGTGCAATCTGCTACTTAGCTTTTGCCTGGAAGCTTTCTCTGACTATTACAGACTTCTTTATACTCCTGGATTTTTTTGTGGGGTTCTTTGTTTTGTTTTGTTTTTTTGTTTTTAGGAGATACCAGGGATTGAACCCAGGATCTCATACATGCAAAGCAGGTGCTCAACCACTTAGCTACACCTGCTCCCCTTGTTTTTAAATTTAATATAGAGCATACGAGATGCTGTTTATTTAATTGCATTTTAACAAATGTTTCCTGAGCATTTCGTGTAAGCCAGGCCTTGTGCAAAGCTGATGATCCAAAAAGGAATAAGACACATTTGAAATCCAAGCCACCTAGAAATAAGAGTTCTCAGGCTTGCAGCAAGGATAGCTTTTGATTGATTCACCCATGTATTTACTTAACAAAATATTGTGCATCTACAATGAACCAAACTCTTGGAACTGGAACTATAAGGCTTAGCCATAGTTCTAAGCTTTTAGGAGCACAGTCTTTGGAAGGAAGGCAGTTCTAAATAACCATCCATTCATCTATCCAACAAATGTTTACCAAGGACTTTCTGTACACTAGGCTTAGAGCTCATGAGGGGAAACATCAGAAAGAAGGGCTACAAAAGATGTTCAGCTCTTTTAAATGCTGTAATAGGTACCAGAAGTTAGATTCATGGAGCGATAAGATGAGGGGAGGAGGGGACTGGCTTTTTAAGAACCTGCTGAGGCATGTCAGTGGATCAGGAGGCTTGAAGAGTTGGGGCTTTCTCCCTGTAGAGTGACCAGGAGCTCCAGTGCAACTTATGCTGCCATCCTTTCTCCTTCTTCCTTGTTTTCTCTCTGGCCAAGCAATTTCCCCTGGCAAAGTGTCATTCTGTCCACAGCCCTATTTCCTTTAGGGTGTTTGTTGCCTAATAAATACCAGCACCTCCATCAGTCTACTGAGTGACCGTTTCTGCCATTATTACTTTCCATTGCTTCCAGATCCACCTTTCTTTCCCTAATTCAGAGCATTATAATGTTAGGCTAGAAAGCACCCTTAGAGAACTTTTAGTCATTTTATAGTTGAGGAAACTGAGGCCCTAAGAAGGGAAGGGGTTTGTCCATGGGCGCAAAATTTGTTGGTGACAGGAGTCAGCAATAGAATCTAGGTGTCTTGATTCCAGTAAAACTGTTGGATCATTCTGCCTTGGTGAAATCCAATAAGATGAGCTGCTATTTCTGAACTATGTTTGGCACTTTTGGACAATCCAGAACCTTCACCATTGCCCCCTTCTTAGAATAATTCCTCTTTCTTTTGGGAACTTCTATTTCCCCAAATCAGAATACATGGTTCTGGAGAGGGCTGATTCAGTTCTTAGTATCCTCTCAGATGGTGGTGATGGGGTCCAAGAGGGACATTGGGGTACCATAAGAAACTGCTCACCACCTATCATCAGCATGTTCCCTGCCACATGGGAGATGCTGGTCTGCATGGGAGATGCTGGTCTGCAGTGAGATAATGAGACAGAATACTAGGAAATCAAATTCAGCAGCATACTAAAAAGGATTATACACCAGGATTGCAAAAGTGGTTCAACATATGAAACTCAATCAATGTAATACCCTGCATTAATAGAATGAAAGAAAAAAGCCACATGATCACCTTGATGCAGGAAAATCATTTGATAAAATACAACATCTTTTCATAACAAAAACACTCAATAACTAGGAAAGGAAGAGAACATGCTCAACATGATAAAGGTCTTATGTGAAGAGCACACAGCTAACATTTAAAGGCAAAAGACTGAAAGCTTTCCCCCTAAGAACAAGAACATGCCAAGAATGCCCACATTCACACTTTTATCCAAAATAGTACTGGAAGTTCTAACCAGAGAAATTAGGCAAGAAAAAGAAAAATGGAAAGGCATCCAAATTAGAAAGGAAGAAGTAAAACTATCTCTATTCACAGGTGACATGATCTTATGTGTACAAAACCCCATAGAATACACACACACAACTATTATAGTTAATAAACTTATTCATCAAAGTTGGAGGACTCAACCACTTCCCGATTTCAAATTTTACTACAAAGTTATAGTAATCAAAACAGTGTGATACTAGGGAGCTGAGGTGGATCAAGTGATTGAGTGCCTCTCTCCCATCTGGGAGGTCCCAGGTTCGGTTTCTAGTGCCTCCTAAAGAGAAGACGAGCAGACACAGTGCACAGCAAATGGACACAGAGCAGACAGTAAGTGCAAAACATTGGGGAGGGGGGAATAAAAAAGTCTTAAAAAAAAACCCACCAAACTGTGATACTGGCATAAGGGTAGACACATAGACTAATGGAATAGAAATTCACAGTTTTTGGTCAATTGATTTTTGTCACAATGTAGAAAGAACAGTCTCTTCAACAAATGGTGCTGAGAAAATTGGATGTCTACGTGCAAAAGAATGAAGTTGAACTCCTACCTCATACCGTATACAAAAATTAACTCAAAAAGGATTGAAAACCTAAATTTTAGAGCTAAAACTATAAAACTCTCAGAAGAAAAATTAGGGGAAAATCTACATGACCTTAGATTTGTAAATGGATTCTTTTTTTTTTTTTTCCAAAGGTTTATTTATTTATTAGCCCCCTCCTTGTTTTGCGCTCACTGTCTGCTCTTTGTGCCCATTCACTGTGTGCTCTCTGTGTCTGCTTGTCTTCTCGTCTTCTCTTTAGGAGGCACTGGGAACCAATCCTTGTACCTCTGATGTGGGAGAGCAACCCTCAATCGCTTGAGCCACCTCAGCTCCATGGTTTGTTGTGTCTCTCATTGTGTCTCCTCTTTATCTCTTTTTGTTGTGCCAGCTCTCCATGAGGGCCAGTTCTTGGCACAGGTCAGCTCGCTTTCACCAGGAGGCCCCAGGAATTGAACCCAAGACTCCCATATGGTAGATGGGAGCCCAATTGCTTGAGTCACACCCGCTTCCCTGTAAATGGATTCTTAGATAGGACACTAAAAGCACAGGCAACAAATGAAAAAGTAGATAAACTGGAATTCATCAAAATTAAAAATGTCTGGGCAGCAAAGCACATTATCAAAGTGAAAAGACAACCTACAGAATAGTAGAAAATATTTGAAAATCAGAAATCAGAAAAAGGTCTATTATCCAGAATATATAAAGAACTCTTACAACTCAACAACAACAAAAACACAATTTAAAAATGGGCAAAGAGGGGGCGGATGTGGCTCAAATGGCTGGGTGTCCATCTCCCATATGGAGGGACCTGGGTTCGATCCCCAGGACCTCCCAGTAAAAATAAAGAAAAATATAGAAGGTACACAGGCCACCAGGCCCTGCAAGCGGGTGCACTGCCAGGCCCCGTGTGCAGGTGCGCCACCAGGTCCGGCGAGAAGGTGCGCCATCAGGCCCTGCCGAGCCATGCAGCAAGATGATGATGTAACAGGAGAGTGACACAAGACAAGATGTGCCAAAAACCAGGAACTAAGGTGGCACAGATGGTAGGACACAATGCATGGTGGTGATTGGTAGCACAACATTGTGACTGTAATAAACACCACTGAATTGTATATATGAAAGTAGTTACAATATATGTTACCACAATTAAAATTGAAAAATTAAACCTATAGAACTGTATAACACAAAGGGCAAACCCTAATGTAAACTATGGATTTTAGTTAATATAGTTATGATACTATTGGTTCCTCAATTATAATAAAGGTACCACACTGATGAAAAATGTTAATAATATGGAACCTGTGTGTATATGAGAGATCTGTACTTTCTGCATGATTTTTTTTTATGTTTAATATCCTTTATTTTTTTTTTTGAAAAAGGAACATAGGGTGGAAATATTTTTTTTAATTTTTAAACAATTTATTGAAGTATATCATTCATACATGAACATACATAAACTATAAGTGTTCAGTAAACACAGTGATCTTACAAAACAAACATGCATGACATCATACAGGGCTCCCGCACATCACCCCCCCACAAACATCCTGCATTGTTGTGAAACATTTGTTAACAAATCATGAAAGAGCATCGTCAAAGTATTAATACTAACTGTAGTCCAAATCTTCCTCCCATATACATTTTTTTAAGGATTTATTTATTTACTTTTATCCATTTTTACCCCCCCGCCCCCATTTTTGCTGTTTCCGTGTCCATTAGCTGGGCAACTCTCTGTGTCCGTTTCCTGCCCTCTCTTCTCATCCTTCTCCTCCTGTCTTCAATGGGATTCGATCCTCTGAACCTCTGATGTGGGAGAGAGGCGTCCTACTACCACCTGCACCACCTTAGTTCCTGGTTTTTCAGTGCGTCTCGTCTTGGCTCTCCCTTGTGTCACTCTCCTGTTACGTCATCATCTTGCTGCGTGGCTTGTGGGGCCTGGCAGCGCACCTGCACACGGGGCCTGGCAGCGCACATGCGCATGGGGCCTGGTGGCCCAGGCTCCTTCCATATATATATATTTTTAATTATTTTTACTGGGAGGTCCCGGGGGTCGAACCCAGGTCCCTCCATATGGGAGACGGATGCCCAACCACCCGAGCCACATCCGTTCCCCTGCTGTATCTCTTAAGGCTGACCAAAGATACCCAAAGTTACAGTCTTTTCCCATACAGGATGGTCATTTAATAAATCAGGCCTAGTTTATCACCAGCATTCTAAAAACCAGACCTAGGGAGAAAAAACTAGGTCTGGAGACACATGCATGGTTTCTCATATAGCGAATGTTTAACCTACCCTGATTATCACAAAATCAGGACAGCGAGAAAATTCGCAATGATTTTTCTGTAAACCTACATCTGCCCTAAAAAATGAATTTTAAAAAATTTTAAGTTCTTTTCAGATCCCATCTAGAAAATTCCCAAACAGTAGATCTGTAAATTAGCTTTCTTTTTTGTTTTAAACATTTAAACATTTTATTATAAAAATAATATAACCCACAGTTTAGAAATATGGAAAACCACTATTATTTTGTGATCTATTTTTTGCCATCTCCTTTCCCCCTTTTGTATGTATTTTACATAGTTGGAATAAAAAAGCATAAGCAATGTTGCATTTTCCTGCAATGCCATCATTTCCCACTATCCACACCTATTGTTTTGAAATAAAAGCTACCATTTCTTTAGGGTTTACCTTGTGCTAGATCCTTTCATACGACAAATCCAAGGACAGGCTGCAAAGTCAGCCCCTTCTTTTTTTTTTTTTTTTAAGATTTATTTATTTACTTGATCCATTTTATACCCCCCCTTCCCCATTTGCTGTTTTGTGTCCATTCGCTGGGCAATTCTCTGTGTCTGTTTCATCTCTTCTCATCCTCCTCCTCCAGTCTTCACCAGGACTCGATCCCGAAGACCTCCGATGTAGGAGAGAGGTGTTCTAACCATCTGCGCCACCTCTGCTCCTGGTTTTTGGAGCTTTCGGAGCATCTCGTCTTGCCTCTCTCCTTTTACGTTGTCATCTTGCTGCATGGCTGCCGGGCTCTGTGTGCTGGTGAGCGCCTTCTATATATATTTTTTTATTTTACCGGGAGGTCCCGGGCATCAAACCCAGGTCCCTCCATATAGCAGACGGACGCCCAACCATTTGAGCCACATCTGCCCCCCAGCCCCTTCTTAAGCTTTGGAGTTTCAGTTACAGTGACTGCAAATAGCCCTCAGTATGTTCTGTCCCTTTCACCAGCAAGAATTAATTCTGGGTCCTGGGTCTTTCTGATCAGTAAGTTTCTTCAGTGCCCTGAGACAGCACCCCCAACTGCTGGTAATGTCATAAATGTTTCTTTCTTGAGTTTATTTTAGCCCCAGAAATGTTTATTTAAGCAGAGGAATGTAGACGTAAATTGAAATCATACATTTGATATTTGGGGGTTAAGGGTAGGTGTTGTGTATATATTTGGTATTTTAAGAACTTGTAGTTTTAACACAACATGTTATAATGGAGTATCCAGTGGACTAGCCTTGTGATTCATTTTAAAATTTGTAGTTGAGTAATCGATTTAGAATTGTGATTTAAGCTCAAAGTGCAATATAAGATTGTAAACAGTACGGGACATTTAAGAGAACTTAAATTGACCATCTTTAGTTGGTTAAGAATGTGGGAAGGCTTGTGAACAAACTGAAGTATTTAAATGTATGAAGCACTGAATTTATAAACGCAGTTTAAAATTTTAAGGCGGTTTAAATAGCTAAATTTCTGAATGGCGCCAGTCATCAAAATTTCCCTTAACACAGTTAAATTTTACTGTATCATAAAATAAAGTTTTAAATAGAATAATGCAGTTTTAAGTTAAACCTAAAAGCTTAAGGAAAACCTAAAATTTTGAATTTGAATAAAAACGAATATAAATTTAAAAAGAATTCCAAACAGTATTTAGTATATACAAAAGTCCCTCTCAGTTGCAGTAAAAATGTATGTTCATCTAACTTTAGAAACTTGGTGAAGGTTTCTTTTTTTCAGCAGTCATTTGCTCCTTGCATTTAGCCAATAACTAATATTCTCTGCATATTCCAGGTGGGGAAACACAGGGATTGGAAGGAAGAAGTGACCCCTAGCAAGCAGGAAAAAAACCCAGGGCTGAACTTGGCTTGCCCTCTCCCTCACCTGGAATCATGTCCATTGTTTAGTTTGGCCTCAGAAGTGTCCTTATTACAGGTGAAGTGAAATCCCATAACTAAGAATTATCTTTTTTCTTTGGAAATGATTATATGATTAATTTAAATCACTGTGACTCTGTTTTCCTCTTAAGAAAATAGCGTCATATTCTAGGAACATCATGTGGTTGGAAAGCAATCACATGGCCCCAGAGAAGCCTTAGCCTGATTTCCTGATTTCCAGGCTCCTCAGCCTTAAATAGATTCACATCAAATGAACCAAGACTGAGCAGCCCTCAGTTCCCAGCTAAGCTGACCCTCTATGAACTGTGACACCCAGACCCTGGGACAGTGGCGGAGAACACAGCTCCCTGGGGAAAGGCAGTGTGACATTGTCAGAAACTTAGTCCTGGCCAAGAGCCCTAGATGGAGGTCTCTGCTCTGCCCCCCTCTGGCGGAGCAACCAGGACAAGTCATTCCCTACCTGAGCCCAGCTCTGTCATCAGTGAAACAGGGTTAATACTTGCCCCTGCTGAAATCAAAGTTTGTCCAGGTGCTATGAAAAAATAGATATGCAAGCTCTTTGTAAAATAAATTTTTAAAAAGCGTGGTTATAAATTTGACACCCAGGTGAGTTTTTAAGAGCAGGCTGGTTACATTTTAGAGTCCTTTAGGGCTTTGATGTTTTTCAATGGCTGTATCCCTAGTGCTCCCTGTTCTTCAAAGGTCCTAGTTGCCTTTGCATAGCTTGCAAAAGCCTCCCGCTGGCCTTGGAAGTCTCACTTCAGTTACTCTCTGCTTCTGAAGAAAGGGGCAACTGTGGCAGTCTTGCAGAGAACCAAGAGTTGCAAGGACAGTTGAACAATAAACACAATCTGTCCCCTAGAGACTAAATCTTGATTTCTGCAACTTCAGCTGAGAGGAGGGGAAAGGGTAATGACTTATACTCCAACGCAGTTAAGGGTATGTGTAAATAGAGATAAAATTTAAACTGGAGAATTATTAGGAGAGAAAGGATTCACTCTCCAAGAGGGCCAGGTTAGATCAACTTGAGGGACTCTAGAGAGCCCCCACCCTCATTGCAGGTAGCCCCTTCCCCTCTCACCATAACCTGCTACCAATTTATGTTTGGTTTAGAAATTACTCTCTATGGTAGGCAGAATTCTAATATGACCCCACCACCACCACCGATTCCTGGCCTTTGGGGTACACACACTTTTTCCCAGTCATTCAGTCAAACACTAATCTAGGTGTTCCTGGGAAGGGAATTTGCAGATGTAATTAAGGTCCCAAATCAGTGGACCTTAAATTAGGGAGATCTTCTGGCTGGGCCTGACCTAATCCATGTGAGTTCTTTAAAGTGGAGAATTTTCTCCTGCTGGACCCAGAAGAGGAGGTCAGAGATTCAAAGCAGGATTCAACCTGCCCTTGCTGACTTGAAGATGGTGGGGCCACATGATAGGGAATGTGGGTGGCCTCTTGAGCTAACAAGAAAAGGAAGACCTCATTCCTACAACCACAAAGAAATGAACTCTGCCAACAACTCCAATGAGCTTGGACGTGGATTTTCCCCCAGAGCCTCCAGAAGAGAATGCAGCCCAGCTGTCATCTTGACTTCAGCCTTGTGATACCTAGCCTTGTGGTGCAGAGAACACCAGCTATCACACATGACTTCTGACTTACAGAATTGTGAGCTAATAAATGGGCATTGTTTTAAGCCACTAAGATGTGGTGAATTTTTAACAATAGAAAACAAACACTTCCCATTAAAATGCATATGTCATTGAAAAAGTTAGCAGGTATGAATTAGCATCAGGGAAGCGGGTGTGGCTCAATCGATAGAGCCCCCGTTTACCATGTGTGAGGCCCCGGGTTCGCTTCCCGGGGCCTCCTTGTGAGAGCAGGCCGGCCCGCGCGGTGAGGTGGGCTGATGCAGCAGGACCTCACAGCAAGGGGGAGATAAGCAGACACGGAAGAAGCACACAGCGAATGGACACAGTAAAACACAAGCAGCAAGGAGGGG
>JAQZBX010100639.1:0-11344 GCA_029593785.1 Cabassous unicinctus | reverse complement strand
ATATGATGATGGTGGGTTTTATTCTAGGAATACAAGGTTAATTTATATTTCAAAAATCAATGTAAATCAACACATTGAGGAAAACAAAGGAGAAAAGCACATGATAATCTCAATGATCAAAGAAAAAATATTTGACATGATTATACAGTCTCACATAAATTACATATGCTCTCAGAAAACTAGGAATAAAAGGGTAGTTACTCAATTTAATACTGAGCATCTTAATACTGAGCATCTTTCATGTGCTTATTGAACACTTCTATATCTTCTTTAAAGAAAGTCTCTTCAAGTTCTTGCCATTTTTTAATTGGTTTGTTAGTCTTTGTTGTTGAGCTGCATAACAGATATACGATTTGAAACTATTTTCTTCCTTTACATAGGTGTTTTTTCACTTTCGATAATGCTTTTTGATGTGCAAAAGTTTGAAGTATGCTGAAGCCCAGCTTATCTATTTTTTCTTTTTTTTTTAGACTTGCTTTTGGTGTCATATCTAAGAATCCATCGCTCAATCTAAGGTCATAAAGACTTTCAACTTTGTTTTCTTCCAAGACTTTTTGGATTTGCTTCTATTTAAGTCATTTTTCCTATTGAGTTTATTTTTATATATGGTGTGAGGAAGGGTATCAAATTTATTCTTTGGCATATAGAAATCCAGTTTTCCCAAGGATTATTCTTTCTCTATTGGATGGGTTTGACACAATTACTGTCAATTACCTGCTCAGTCTCTTACTACTGGATCTACTTTTGTTAGTATCTGCATTACAACTTGATTGTGTAGATTGATAAGTATATAGCAAGATTTTTAAGAGATTTGGAATTTCAGAGACTCTTTTGAACTGAACATAAGTTCTATATGATAACATCATGACTAAACTTTGAAATTTCAATTTTTCCTTTGCAAACTTTTGTCATCTGTCTGTTTTAATGGTTATTCTCAACAGAGTGCATTACAGTGTATTATATGGCATGTTCAGAAAACATAAGAGATATTACGAGAAGGGGGCAGGATAAAAGTATTCAGATATTTTCAGATAAGTAGTAACTACCTCTGATAATGGAGATAGGCTCAATAAGCAGTAGAATAATTCTTAGCAAAACATGGAAGACATCAAATTACTATAACTAGTTATGGAATTCTGAATTCCTTTGTTGAATCGAGTGTACCACCTATTCTATCCTATGATAGTAGGGATTGTAATAATTAGAATTTGAGATAAAGTTTTAAAATGTACATAAGCTTTTGGTTATTATATTGTGGAAGAAGAGGCGCCTACATGGGAAATGAGACTCAATGCATATACAGCAGTCAATCTTATCTAGAAAGAAGAAATGGAGATAGCTCACCCCAACCAATAAAGCCCTGCCATCAATCTCCTTGATCAGGCAAAAAAATCATCAATTAACATTAGCAGAGTCCTAAAAGAGCTACCACTCTCCAGAAATTTTCCCCAATGAAAAAGAACCTAAAATCATCCTTACCAGACAATTGCCTCAAAGTGTCTCGGCCGCAATTCCTCTGAACTAGATTTGGACTTTGGAGGTGGATGGGAAGAAGGGAGGGGGGGGAAGAAAGTACCTATATGCTAGTTGTGTAGACTAAACCTGGAAATTTCATTACATTATATAATTCCATCCTGCATTTTTTTCTGAATATTTGGACCTACATGTTTATTGCAATTGAAAATCGACCTTGCAGAATCTTAGGTTTACACTGAGAAGAAACTGAAGGTGAGAGAAGTTTGAAATGGATTCAAAATGGAATAGGCTATTACAAATTTCTTAGCATCCAAAAGGGCAGATTTACTTTGATTTACTGACTTTCATTTTGTAACACTATGAAAAAAAAAAGGGCTTGCATTTATCACAGAAATGTTTGAGAAGCACATTATTATACTCTATAAATTGTCTATTTTATAATTATTGAAAAAATTCAAAGTGTGCAATATATGATATAATAAATTCACAAATAAATATTAAATGCAATATAGATTTTATCATCTTCACAGTGCTATATTGCAGGAAATAAGGCATATAAATTTCAATAATCAGAATGCCTGAATATTGATGTAAACCATAGAAATTAGTAAGCAAGGACCAAATATTTTGGCTCTTAAAGTTTATACAAATTGGGGCTTTAAAAAAGTAAATTCTAAATAAAAATCAAGGCAAAAACATGAATATGTATTTAGACTGAATGATAAAAATACAAATTCAATTATGAACAAACTGACAGTGGCCATATGATTCATACAATCCATATATAAAATGATTTCTGCTATTTATATGCACACACCTCAGTATATGGGTGCTAAGAGTGTCTACAGGAGACATCCCCACCAAGAACAGATAGAATTATTTAATTATATGCCATTAATTCATACCACATAAATATATTCATTAGTATTAAATAATGCTGTAACTCAATTCCCACATAGTTGGCCCCCAATAATTCCTCTAGGCATTCCAATGCAACATAACATTAAGTCAAGTACAATGGAGCCGAAGATAAAATGGAAAGAGAAGATGGCCTTAATTGAGGATAGATATAACCATGATGACCAACTTGATCATGATCATCTTACTTATAAAACACAAACATATATCAATGTGTAAGTGCATTGTTAAGGCTCCACAAAGGGTCTTTGAAGAGCAATTGAGAGACCATAAAATATAAGCTTCATTAGTTACACCTATTCCCTGCTTCTCTCTTTAAGGATATGGAAATGTAAAAAATATAAAACACAAACACGGTTTTGCTATCAGTGGATATGCTCCAAATGTTATTGACTCTACAGTTTAATCTATGTAGTATTAGTACATAACATGTTTTATATGGAACTTTCCTATATTGGAAAAAAGCAACTTTGCAGTTTATTTTAGCTGCAAAATCATAAGTGGGAATTAATTTTCTATCCACCAATATAAAAAAGACTGCATTATGTCTACACAAGATAAAATTTGCTTATATAATTTTTACATAAAATCTAATAGCAATCCATCTGTTATATTCCTGAAAAGATAACTGGATAAAATGGGCCCATGGAATATGACTGTGCTGCCTGAATTCATTCTACTAGGAGTCACTAAGTGCCCTGAGCTGCAGGCTCCCCTCTTTGGGGTTTTGCTCATCATCTACATGGTCACAGTGATGGGCAGCCTGGGCATGATCATCCTGAACAAACTGGGCTCTCGCCTCCACACACCTAGGCATTTTTTAATCAGAAACCTGGCTTTCGTTGGTCTTGGCAATTCTACTGTCATTTGTCCCAAGATGCTAGTAAATTTTGTCATGGATCAAAATACCATTTCTTATTATTCCTGTGCTGCACAGCTGGCCTTTTTCCTTTTGTTCATTATCAGTGACTATTCATCTTTTCAGCCATGGCCTATGACCACTATGTAGCCATCTGTAACCCTCTGCTCTACAATATTATCATGTCCCAGAGACTTTGTCATGTACTTGTCGGTATCCCCTACCTCTACAGCACCTTTCAGTCTCTGATGTTCACCATTAGCTTTTTAAATTGACCTTCTATGGCTCTAATGTCATCAGTCATCCATACTGTGATGATGTTCCCTTGGTATCTATGCTCTGTTCCAAAGTGCAAGAAATAGGATTATTGATCATAATATTTTCAACAATTAATTTGATTTCCTCCTTTCCATTAATCATTGTGTCCTACTTGTTGATACTTATAGCCATATTTCAAATGCTCTCAGCCAAAGGCAGGAATAAAGCTTTCTCCACATGTGATTCCCATCTGACTGTAGTTGCTGTGTTCTATGGGACTCTTTATGTATGTGCAGCCTAACTCTGTTTACTCTTTTGAAACTGACAAAATAGTTTCAATGTTTTACAGTTTAATCATCTCTATACTTAACCCCTTGATCTATAGCTTAAGGAACAAAGAAGTAAAAAATGCCTTTTACAGAGTATTTAAGATATTCTGATCATTGTATTTAATATTCAATATACAATATTGTTCTAGAAAGCTATGACAAAAGCAAATGTCATTTGGTAATATTTCTAATAGAGAGAATTAGTTTCTCCTTGGCTCCCAAGCAAAGACTTTCCCTTTCTGTTTCCATAGAACCTCGTACTTCCCCTGATATTGTACACTCTCCACTACACATCCTTAAAATATTTCTTTGTTCCTCAGTTTGTTTGTTTGTTGTTGTTGTTGTTTTTATCTTTAAGTATCTTCTTGATAGTATTTTATTTGTATTTCTGAGCAAAAAAAAACACACAAAAAAAACAATGCATAGATAGACTGAGACTGAGACAGAGAGTTATCTATGTATCCTGTTGACCCCATCAAAAATTTATTTGTTCTGCTATTATCCATTTCTACTATAATAATCATTTCTTGTTCACTATGTATTACTCATATATGTGTGATAAATTTGATCATTAGCACTTGGTTTTGTTTCCTGACTCCTAGCATACATAATGTACTACTTGCTGATTTTCATGGCCATATTTCAGGTGCACAGAAAACAAGTAGTTCAGAAAGAATCAATGTTAGGAAGTAAACAAATGCAGAGAACATGGGGAATGGAAGGAAGGATAAAAAGAAAAGATATGGAAGTTGCCCGTTTGGAAGGACTTAAGGATTCAATAAAGAGGAAAATTGAAGGAAAACATGATGAAGAAAAGCTATTGTAAGAACCACAAGATAATCTTGACATATTCTCTAAAATTATATTATTGAATTTGGAGTATATTATATTGGTGAAGAAGGAAAAACAACATCTCAAGGATAAATTATCCTAGCATAAAATATTTCATTACAGAGCATCCAACATCTCAGTAAAGCCATTATGTGGCTAAGATACCATTCACTATTAGAGTATACATAAAAGGAAGTGAACAAAACTGTCATGAATTACTGAATGTTCTATTGATGTAATTTTTTCTCATTGTTTTACATTTAGTTACTACAATGCTTTGGGGACAGATATTTATGTCATTTTCAACTCTACTCTGTTTCAAAGAAACAATACATTAAAAAAACACAACACCTTTCTATATATTACGCTTTCTTTGTAGCTGAATAATTACAGGAGAAAATTCCCCAACTATGGACCATAATTTACACAAATCATATCTACCTAGTTTTTCTATCTGCTTTGTTTTGACATAGATGGTACATTAAGAAAAACTTATGAACTGGTAAACAAGATAAATATAGTAAATGGTATTTGAGACTGAGTTACTCAAAATAGGGAAATGTGAACTAAAAATGCATTGCTTAAAGATAAAAATACATATAATTGACAAAATAAAAATGTAATAACTAAATAAACCACATAATGGATTTTTTTAACTCATTCTATCATTCTAGATGTGTATTTCATTTATTAAGATAGATTCCAAAATCCTCTTCTTTCATAGAATATATATTTTATTCAATTAATTAGAAAACAATACAACTCTAAAGATGATATATTTTGGTTAATTTTGTGTGTCAACATGTGTAGACTATGGTGTTCATTTGTTGGTCAAACACTAGAAGAGTTCTTGCTGTATATCTATTTTATAGATGAGATTAGAATCTGCAATCAATTGACTTTAAGTAAGGGAGACTTTCCTCAATAATATTGGTTAGTCTCAATTGATCAATAGATCTTAAGAACTAGAACTGAGGGTTCCACTACTCAAAAGAATTTTGCTTCAAGTCTACCCCTCTTCTCCTTTCTCTGTGTTCAGACTAAGGAATTCTCATTCCAGACCCCAAATCACTGTTCCCAGAATTTCCAGTCCCCACAATCATACGAACCAATTCCTTGTAATAAATCTCTTAATACATACATACATTATTCTGTTGTTTTTTTTTCCTCTGGAGAACCCTGACTGATACATCCTGAAATTCACAAGAGTGAAGAATTAGATAAGCAGAGCATTAGTAGACAATATACATATAAAAGAAGTCAAATGTGTATTTTAAATATTTTTACGTTGGTGAAATTTTAAAAACATAAAAGTAACCATTTTAAAGAGTACAATTCAGTGACAGTACACTCACAGCATTTTGCAACCATCGCCTGTATCCAGTCCATAACATTTTCATCACTGTCAAAGGAGATCCCAAGCCAATTAAGAAGTCACTCCTAGTTCTCCCAATTCCACCCCCTGGCATCCACAAATCTCCTTTGGGTGACTATGAATCTGCTTTTCTGGATATTTCATATAAGTTCAGTCATAAAATATGTGACCTTTTGTAATTGGCTTCTCTAAATTAGCATAATATTTTCAGGGTTCATCCATTTTGTAGTATGTAGCAGGATGTCGTTCATTTTTATGGGTGATAATTCATTTATGTTTATTCTACATTTTGTCTTCCATTCCTGTGTGATGACCATTTGGCTTATTTCCATAATTTGGCTACTAATGATTAATGCTGGTATGAAAATTCATGTACTATTTGTTTGAAAATTTTTTCAGTTCTTCTAGATTATACCTAGGTGTGCAATGCTGTGTCATATGATTAATCTATGTTTAATTTTTTTAAGATTGCCTAACTGTTTTACACAGGAGCTGCACCATTTTATACCCCCCAGTAAAGTACAAGAGTTCAAATTTATACCACTCCATGTCAAAATTATTTTCATTTAAAAAATTTTTTCTGTCCTAGTGTATCTCACTTGCTTTTTATTATATCTAGATGAATAACATTTTAAAATTGTAATGCTTTCTTTGCTTCTAGTAACAGTTTTAATTTAAAGTAGTTTTACATTAACTTAGCAACCTCACCTCTCTTTTCATCTCATTTTCTCTATTCATATCTCTTGATATAAATGATTCATTGATGGGCCCTTGATATTGATGAGTATGCCTGTGAGCCTTTGCTCTTGAAATTGAAAGTTAGTCTAGTGTTGTGGGATACCTAAGAGTTGCCCCCTGAGATCCTCCTCATTGCTCAAATGTGGCCTCTCTCTAAGTCAACCTCAGTGTATAAGTGCATTACTTTTCCCCCAGTGTGGGACATGACTCACAAGCATAAGTCTCCCTTGAACCAAGGGATAACTACCAAGCACCAATTAGCAAAGCAACTGGAAAAAGACCTCAAATAAAAGGGGGAAAAGATAAAGACAACTGAGTTTATATGGCTGAGAGACTTCAAAGTGAGTCGGGAGATCATCCCAGAGGCAATACTTAAGCACATCTCAGCAGGATCTCATAGACTGACAAAGTGGATACTACCCCAAATAGTGGTGCTTCTGAGGACTCTGGAGACACCCAGGTCCTATAGTCAGTACAGATAGCTCTGGAGTTTGGTGTCTTGTCAATGGGCCCTACTTTGGAATTTGTGTTCCTGAGAGTGACTACATTGGACTCAGTTATGGCTTCCCTACACAAGGCTCATCTGTCCCTTCTATTTGAACCTCTCTTGGTGCTGGAGTTGGTAGGTGTACATCCAGGTGACTTAAAGCTTTGGGCTGTCCATGTGCCAGCTGGGCCCTGAGCCTCAGTGGAGTTGCAACATCTATTCTCCAGTTCATTGGAGTCACCTAGGACAACTAACAAGGAGGTGAAGATTGATAAACACCATACCAAAGAAATGAGAGAGCCTAAAACTGCAAGCAAGAGAATTCCATCCATAGGCTGTATGGGATCAAAGCCCACTCTCAATTAGAGGTGGAGTGGGCATCACCATCCCTGAATCCTCAGGATTGGGGAATGAACTTTTGAGTAGAGTGGACTTACTGGTATTCTACTGTAGACTTATTGTGATTCTAGCATTAGAAGAAATTACAACATTGATGTGGAGACAGTGGCCCCTGGAGGCTCTGAGGGCAGGGAAAGGGAAAACAGGTATAATATGAGGGCTTTTTCAGGACTTGGGAATCGTCCTGAATGACATTGCAATGCCAGATATAGGTCATTACATATCTTCCTATCACCTGTAGAATTGTGTGGGAGAGAGTGTAAACCACTATGTGAACTATGGTCCATGCTCAGTGGCAATGCACCAGGATGTGTTTATCAGTTGCAATGAATGTGCCACACTAATGAAGGATGTTGTTTGTGTGGGAGAGTGTGGGAGGTGTGGGGAGTTGGACATATGGGAATCCCTATATTATTTGTGTAACATGTATGTAATCCAAGTATCTTTAAAAAATAAAAATATATTTTTAAAAATATAAATAAATAAATAAAATAAATAAATAAATAAATAAAGTGAGTCTCTTGTAGACAGCATAAAGTTGGATTATGTTTTTCTTTTTTAAGATCCCTTCTGCCAATGTTTACCTTTAATTGTAGCATTTCATCCGATATTTTACATATGTTCCCTATTTCCTCCATTACAACTTTCTTTTGTGCTTAATTGCTTTTTTGTGGTGTTCAATTTTAAGTCTTCCTCTTTTACTTTTACAATCCACCCCTCTTTCTAATGTTGTTATTGTTATAAATTTATTAATACATCTTTATCCCTTTTTACTTTATCATTAATTTATAATGATTGTGTTTGCATTTTTTTTTAAATCATGTAGGAACAAAAAAAAAGTTACAAATTAAATTCATGATAATACTGGAATTTTTATTTACCTAAATATTTACCGTTATAAGTACTTTTTATTTTTTCATTTAGCCTTGAGTTACTCTCTGGTGTACTTTTATTTCAGACTCATGAGTACTCAATATTACTAGTAGGGCAGGTGAATTGGTGATGATGTCTCTGAGCAGCTTTTATGTACCAAGGAATATAAAAATTCTTCTTCATTTTTGAAGGAGAGTTTTGCCTGTTTTTTTTTTTTCTCTCTCTCTATCATCACATTATAAAACATCATCTCAATAACCTGAGATCCATGGTTAGTGATAAGAAATTGGCCATTGTTTTCATTTGCTAAGATGCCAAAAGCTGATATCGTATTATGTGTTGACTTTTAACTGTGGGAATTTATAAACTTACAGTTTTGAGGTGAGAAAAATGTCCAAATCAAGGCATCATCAGGTGACATGTTCTCCCCAAAGACCAGCTGCCAGTGATCCTGGACTCTTCTGCCACATGGCAGGGTACATGGAAGTATCTGCTAGTCTCTCTCTTCTCTTCCAGTGTGTCTTGCTCTAAGCATCTTACTTCTGTGGTGTAGCTAAAATGACTTTACATTTTCCCCCCTACACTCCCAGTTTTTTTCTCTTCCAGTCACAGCAGCATTTCATTCCTTAATGCAAGCCTCGAGAAATAACCGTGAGCTTTTGGCTGATAAGTATATCTTGTATCATAAATGCTTAGACTTCTTTCTCAGAAACTCTAAGAATGATCTGTTCTGTGTACTACTTGACCACCTTCATATCAATAGATCCTTTACATAATTACTTTAAAGATGTAACTTCAGCCCTTGTGACAGTGTAAATGTTCCTTTCGTGAAAGTGTAACTTCTCCTTTGCTGGGAAACTGCAAATGTCTGATCCATAATCACCTCTCTTGAGTGCTGCATCTTTAAATTATGCTGCCCACACATGCCCTGCTATCTGCACATAGACATGTACTTTAAATACTCCTCTCGTTTTTGGATGAGTGCAGAGTTAAGCTTCAGAAGCACCAGTTCTCCTCCCACCACTGAGTATAAGTATTTTAGGCCGCTACCAGGCTTGGATCCACCAAGGTGGAAGAGCTTCTCGATGTAAGCCCCATAATAAACACTCACTCACCAAGCTGGACTTGTCCAATTCTTTCTTTGGTTTAACATATCCCTTTCAGTTTCGTGGAAAGCTGTCATTTTACACAGCTCCTTGCTATACTTGGAATACATGGCTTTTTCTCTTCATCTCAATTTAATTATCTTTCAAAGGACTCCAGTAAGAGGATTAAGAACCACTTAAATGAAGTGGGTCAGATCTTAACTTTTAAGATCCTGCTCACCAAAAGATCCCACTTACAATACGTCCACATCCACAGGAATGGACTAACCTAAGAACACACAGATGCAAACCACCAAGCAGTAAATATGAGTGATGATTCCATGTATGTGATAAGTGTCTTCTTTCTTGTTGCTTTCAAGATTTCAATATTTTCATTAAAATACTTCAAACTATAGATGATTTCTGTTTCACATTCTAGAAATTCACTGAGCTTTTTGGATGTGTAGATTCATTTCCTAATTAATTTTAGTAAGTTTTAAGCTATTTTTTCAAAAAATTTCTCTACCTAATATTCTATTCACTTCACTCCACTTCAAGAATTCACATTATAAATATGCTCATTGACTTGATGGTGTCGCAAAAGTCCCTTAGACTGTATTCAGTTTTTTTCATCCTATTATTTTTTCCTGCTGGTCAGAATGAATAATTTCAATTGCACTATCTGAAAGGTTCCTTATTTTCCTTCTGTCTTTCAATTGTGCTGTTACAATCCTTTGGAAAAATTTTCACTTGTGTTTATAGCTTTCAAGTCAGAAATTCTATTTCATTATTTTTATATCTAACCCTTTATTGATATTCTCTGTTTGTAGAATCACCACTCTCCTGCTTTTCTAAACTTTTGTTCATGATTTCCTTTAACTCTTTCAGCATATTTAAGACAACTGATTTGAAATGTTTTTCTGATAAGCCCAGAGTCTCTTCTTCCTTAGGGACACTTTCTGTTATTTTTTTTTCTTGTGAATGGGTCATATATTGTTTCTTTGTGTTCAACAATTTTTTTGAAATATAACATTTTGAATAGTAGAAAGTAATTGGTTAAAACTTAGATTTTACCCTACTCAGGATTTTACATTTTTACCTGCTGTAGTTTGTAGTTTCTTATTTGTTTGCTGTCTTTTCAAAAGTTTTAAGAACTGTATTCTTTGTCAAAATGTATTTGTTTGCTGTCTTTTTAAAACAGTTTTAAGAAGTGAACCTTTGAAATTTTGATCTTTAGCATGTGGATAGCTGGTGGCTTGACAGAGAATTTTTAAATTATCTTGATCAAAAAAGTATAAAAATAAGAAAAGAAATGAAAAAGTACTCCCCTAGTCTTTGCAGATTAGCTCAGTGTTGCCATGTTTCTTAAACACTTCGCCAGTCCATTTGGCACTCCGCCCCAGGCTTTACTTACTGCTTGTGCTTAGAATAAATATTACCTGCCAGTGAAATCACAGGTTCTCTTAAGGTTTTCAATGCTTTATTTTTATTTTTTTCCTGAACACATGTCTTGCACTGAAGAAGCCTGTGGCTTTCTAAATTCTCTGTGATACATGACAGCTTTTCAAATACTTTATTCCAGAAAGTAACTCACAAACCCACATCTTTTTTCCCCCAGACTTTTTAATTGTCTATTATATGCCTCAAATTTGTCATATTATTTTCTCACAGAAGTTAGCAGCTTGTTGATTTCTTTGTTTTTTTTTTTTTTTTTTT
>JAQZBX010100638.1:0-11345 GCA_029593785.1 Cabassous unicinctus | reverse complement strand
CACTTTTGCTGAGCAATAGTTGTATTAGAGAGAGTTGATGTTCCAGGCGTTGCTGGAGAACAAGTACTTCTCCCTGTAAATGGAAGGTGAAGACTCCTTGAAGGTGAGTTTTAACTTGCTCCCAAGAAAGTTGGGAGCTGTTCCAAGGCAAAGGGGTGATACTAATTTTTACATGTTTCCAATTGCACTGAAAATCTGTCTGTTAAGCAGAGATTGTTGTTTTTCACCTATCCAAAGAATAGATGCTTCTAAAGCATCAAGTTTGGTAAGAATATTATTACTGAAATGAGTTTGTGTTAAAAGTTCATCAGTGACATTGGTCATAATTTGATTAACAGCATGAGCAGTTTGAACAGATTCTGTTAAGGCAACTGCCATAGTGGTGGCAGTGGCAGCTATGATAATGGCTGAAATAATGAAAGTAGTAAGTATAATAAAAAATTTTTTAGGTTTAATTGTGTAAGACTTCCCCAAGTTACTTCCTGAGTTTGAATAATGCTACGGCATGATTGCGTCCGGGAGTTCCTTTGTTCCTCCATCATTATCTTCTCCATCTGTGGTATTCAGTTGAGTGGGTGATCTTTCCAGCTCATGGTATAGCTTCACGTATTTTGCTGGCAGCCACCAGGGGCCTGTTGGACTAAGCACGCAAGCATACACTCGCCCCCATGGTATGTTGTTACAGGGTCCTTTCTAAGATCCATCTCCTAACATTTCTTTGTACAGAATTTTAGCTTGTAATTGATGACTCTCCTGATGAGGCGAGAAATGTTTCTCAGCTGCTGAGAGGCTGTTTTTATCACAATTTAAAAAATTTAAATTATATACTGCTAGGGTTATTGTATTTCTAGAAGAGGTATCCAGACTCCCCCTTTTTGTTTCTTTGTTTTAGATGATATGACAAATTCTAAATATTTTCAAGGCTAAGTTCATTGGATTTTATTAGAGGTTATTTGGAAACTGGCTTGGGTAAGAGAATTTTGGAGATGTTTATAGAGTTGTGTTAAAAGTCTTTTCGAGGGGCCTGCAATGAGGATATTATTCATGTAATGATAAATACATGCTTGTGGGAAGGCAGAAGGAGTAGAGTGTAAAGCCTGAAAGACATAATATTGACACATGGCAGAGCTTTTGAGCATTTCTTGTGACAGGAACTTTTATTGATATTTGGTGAGTAAACTTTTGTTAATAATTAAAAGAATATAAAATAAGTGAAGGATTGCTCATAAACAGGGGTTTAACTGTTATATTTCAGTGTTTTATGATATGTATACATACATTTATATGCTCATTAAACTGGGGGACACACTGATATACCTGGCTCACTTTGGCCAGAGTGCAGGCTGGATACAAGATAAATGCTAATATGTATATTTAGTTTAATAAGTTTATATTGATAATTAGAGTGAGAAACAAGAATAATATAGTCAATTAAAAGATTAAATTAATATTCAACAGAGTTATAGAGTGATAGATAAATAGAGCAGTTTTACATATAAACTTAATAACATTTAGCTTTCACCTGGGAAGTTTTGAATTAGTACTTGATACTAGAGTTTTGGTTGAAAATACTTGTGTAAGTGTACCTTCTCTTAGCATGGAACTTTAACTGGTTTGACTAGGGACTATCTTTTTTTCTGCATTTGTGATTAATGAACTTGATATTATAGATGTTAACTTGCAAGCACGGTGTTAATTCTTAAGAAAGTGGCCAGTCTCCTCAGGATGGTAGACAACACTTTCTGGAATGCACTTTATCTGTTTTTATTTGTTATAAAACATCCTTGTTGTGCTCACTGTTATAGTTCTTATTATTTTTCTTGAAATATGAGAAGTGCTGACTAGCAAGGCATTGGCTTGTTGATTAACAAAGATTTTGCATGATGTTTCACTTTTAGGTTTCAATGATATCCATCAAAATTTTTCCTAATACATTTGGTTTTAGGATTGTTTAAACTCAAAAGAAGAGATTTACATATATATTCAATAATATATACTTATGTTTAACTTACAAGTTTTCAAATTACTTAATTACATAATATATTGTAGTATCAAAGTTTTGACTAGTATTTAAGCATTTTATACATAATTCATAATTATAGTAGATTATATAATAAGACTTTTAACTAGTAGACATTCAATGAATAAACTTTTATTTCTTATAAGTTAGGATTCCTAACCAGTGTGGTTATATTGGTTAATAGCATGAATAAAATGACTTTATTTTCTCTATTCTGTATAGCTTGAGGCATAGGCAACAACAGATTTTATTATTTTTCTATCTGGGCTCTGGTGCAGCACATTAACTTGTAATCTTAAGACCTGCATTGGTTTTGCTATTAGCATTTTAATTGGAACTGGGACTGTGACTCACAGTGTTGAATTTAAACTTTGTTTATTGTTGGCTTTCTTATACGAAGGGGAATGCAGGTTGGTTTGACTTAAGGAGGTATTAAAGAAAGTTTTGCAAGTTTCAAATCAACGTGATCGTGACATAACTGGATTTTAAGTTTTTGCAACAGACTAGCAATATTTGGGACTGCTGCATACTGCAGTGATGCTATTTTATTTTGCTATAATGTACTGTTATGCACTACCTCTGGCAGCCCCTAATGGCTGCTTTCTTTCTGCAGCTATAGAACTGCTTCTTTAGCAGAGGTGGGGTAAATCATATGAACATGAGTTAAAACATCTGCCTCTTGATTTTTAAGTGGACAGGTGGTTTCTGTGACACATAAACATTGTTAAATTTTTAGGAATTTTATATACTTTTAAAGTATTTATATGAATCTTTTATTCATATAACTTTAATTAACAGAGGGTTAAAAATACATTTTAATTTTAGAACAATTTCAAATAATTTTCATTTAGACTATAACATATTAAATAAATCCAATTATTTTATTACTTTACCTTTTTCATGGTGAAAGGAAAAATCTTTTGCAATAGTTTGAAGTACAAAGCTACTTTGCAGGAATTGACTTTGAGAAAGCCGGTTTGAACATAAGAATGGTTTTAAAATGATAAGACTTGTTTCCCCAAGGAAATGATAAAGTTAAAGTACAAGAAGCTATTTTGATAACACAAACTTTGTTTTTCCCTTGTGCTGATTATTCAGGGAAAAACTCTTTATAAACTTCTTCTAAAACAGACTAATGACTTAAGAAACTTTGAGAAAGAACAAAGCTTTTAAAACTTTATAGACAAACCCTTCAAATCCTACTTAACTTTCTTTTTTTGCACACCTTCTGCTCTTTCTGTATTTATTCAGGTTTTGTCCCACATTTCACCTTTTTTAAATAACCAGTCATTTTATCTTAGGACAAAATTATTTTCTTTTCCTTTAATAATAAAAACACATCCTATATACCTTCTATACATAAGTTACCAAAATGATTTCGGAAACTGTTTCAAAGCAAACATTTTACAACATACAATTACCATCAACACTAAACAAATTTGTCAAAATAATGATTCAATTTGGTTATAGCTATTTTTATAACCCATATTTATTTAGTAATATAAGTGCTTATTTAATTTTTGGCTAATTGAATAGAGCTTTTTAATAATTATCATTTATCAATTTATTATTACCATCCAGAGGTATCAAAATATACACTGACACCAAACAAACTGACAAACACAAAACGAGTTACAATACATCAATAGAAACATACATCTTTGATTTTACTGTTTTTGAGAATTTTTCTAGAAACTGTGTTGCCATGTTTTTCCTGCTCTTCCAGTGGTTTAATTTCATTAGGCCCCTCCAGCCCACAGTCACATTATCATATAGGCAGTAGGGGGGTTAGACAGCAGCTGCTAGAATGTTTTTCTTATCTAAGTTAGCCTTTTGGCACAATGTTTTCTTACAAGCATGATCTCATTGATAAGGACTTTATTCAGCACTTATGCTTGTTGAGTGCAGCCTTTTTGATATTCTAGTTGCCAAACACTAAAGTGATCTGTGACAACAATAGTTTTCACAAGAACTTTCCAATACCAGGAGCACATTTGATAGCCATTAGGAATGGAGTTTAAAATACCCTTAGTAAAGGAACTTTGGTGTTCATTTTCATTAATACTTCTCCTTAGCTCTTTAAATACAGTATAGGGAAGTGATTCATGCTGTGGCTGTCCATTTTGGAGAGTTACTGGGAAAGTGAGGCATTCTCCAGCCTTGAGGGTTTCTTTTGAACATTTTTCCATAGAAAGGCGAGGTGTCTGAGTTTCAAAGAAGACTGTGGGTGTAGGAAGAGGAAGAAGGATTAAAGTTTCTTCTTCCTTAGAAATTGTGGATTTTTTAAAACGAGCTGGAGAAGGAGGCAGAGGGGGAGGAGGAAGTGGGGCTTCCTCTTTGTCTAAAGCTGTAAGACTTTTGGGTGGGGACTCTTCTGGAGGTGCAGTAGGCTAGGAAGGGGTGTAGGGTGTGCATAAAGCTGCTTTTACTAGGCTCCAGGTTATAAGAACAGAGGCGGGAATTTTCTCTCCCTGTTCATATTTTCTTTCTAGATTTTTTCCTACCTGCTTCCATAATTTTAAGTCTAACATTCTTCTGTCAGGAAACCATGGGCAGAAATTTCCAAATAAACTTAATAAAGCAAAAAGTTGAGTTTCTTTTACCGCACAGTTAGCTGCCTTTAGTAGTTGCTGAATGATTTTAACAAAAACCTTTAGCTCTTTCGAGATTCCTGAACCCATGATGAAATAGATAATATACCTGATTAAATTATTGACATGTAGGCATATATCCCATGTGGAGTTTGCTGTTCCCTTCCCTTGGGATGATGAGTTATCTGGATAAATTTCGTCCCTTTGACATGTCAATTGTGCCGCTGGTCTGAATCACGTCAGGGTCATGACTTGCAGGAATCTGTCCTACAAAGTCTTGTGGGAGTCTTTCCAGCAGAGCCTGTGATGGCGCAATGAAATTACTCTTAACATGGAGGTTGAGAGAGGTCGGGGGAGAGCAGCTGAAGAAGCTATTCTCTTGAGCAGATCCCCAACACCTTTTTTATTCTCTTTTTTACATAGCAAAAGGTTAGGGTGTACATGCAGGGGAGCAGGTAGCTATCATGCACCTGAGGGTCATAAATAACAAAATAAGAATTCCAGGTTGATAATGGGGTAGCAATATTACAGAAACATTTAGTGATATACGTAGGAGATAAGGTGGTGGCAAAGGTCTGAGATAACTGATTAACAGAGGAAGGAGAATTCTCTGTGTGGGTAGAGAAACAGGCCTCCAAACTACTTCTTAGATGTAAAGATCAGAGAGTTCCCACACAAATATTCAACTGCTAATAACAGAAATGCAATATATTTTAGCAACCCTAAGATATGACCCTGACACGATCCTCTCTACCATTTTCATTACTGCAAGGATAGACTTTATAGGCAATATGTCCATCTTATATATGTTAAAGGTTTGGAGAATTCCAGAATAGTGCTTGGGCTAAATTTTGATCCACTTTCTATCTCCAATTTTGTACTTTCCTTGCTCATAATTGAAATGATAATGATTCGTAAGGTTCAGAGGCACAGGAGTTCTCATCAGAGTGGAGGGAAATTTCTGGGCACTCACGTTATTTAATTCAGAAAATCTGCTACCTGAAAAAGAAAAACTATCTTTAAAGATAATATGCATCCACTCTTTTCAGTATATCTCCAAAAACCACTTGATATGAAAGAATGCATGATAATGCAAACTCTAGTTAGTGAAAAACATTCAACAGTAAACAATCATGACAACACAGATTCAGAACCAATAGAAAGACACACTAAAGTGTTATTACAAGTATATTTTAAACATAGATAATTACATTGTCATAAAATGTGAACATTAAGAAAATAGCAAAAAATGGAAGCCATCTATAAAAAGTAACGAAATATAATTTCTAACTCAAAAATGTCTAATAACTAAATATGCAACTAGATAAAATTTATGATGCCAAAAGAAAGCTTCAATGTACTTCAAAAATAGATCAATGGATCCCTCTCCTCACCCTTTGCATTCGACAGGAGAGAGGCACAGAAAGGATTCATCCTTAGGCTCACCAAAGGAACCAACTCTACTGGCACATTGATTTCAGATTTCTGGTCTTTAGAACTCTAAGAGAATACGTTTCTCTTGCTTTAAGAAACCAAGTTTGTAGTAACTTGTTATAAGTCCAGGGAAACTAATAAATCATCCATGAATAATATCCATGGATAAGTTTTGTTTTATTGTAACTGGCTGGGATTGTGACCGTAAAGGGACAATGCCATTTCATTTCTATGGGTGTCAGATGATGGTGTTACACAAAGACTTCTAAAGGCTAATGTCTGGGAACACTGTGCAATGATATCAAGAAAATGGTTATTCCACAAAGCAGATGGAATCGTAAGTTACAGAATAGTGTTGTCTAGCCATGTTCCCAGTCACTGAGTTTGAGAGGTGAGTAGAAAAATGTCATTTTGTTTGGGGAGTAGAGTGGAGAATAATACTGAAACTTTAACTGACATATGCTGTGCTACTCTTCCATAGCCATGTGTTACTAAAAAACTTACATTAGTAAGTTTACTGGTGAAATTAAAATGAAAACCATTTATTTAGACAACAATAGCCAGGACCAGAAAATATTGTGTGAGGCTGACTTGAATCTCCTAATTGATGTATTCACTGTGTAAGCTGATTTTATAGAAAAATAAATCTCCATGTGACAGAGGCAGAGATTGAGTTATACCACAAACCAA
The DNA here is from genome assembly GCA_029593785.1 of Cabassous unicinctus. Lineage (NCBI taxonomy): Eukaryota > Metazoa > Chordata > Mammalia > Cingulata > Chlamyphoridae > Cabassous > Cabassous unicinctus. The sequence continues at coordinate 4,610 of JAQZBX010100638.1, read as the reverse complement.
GGAACGTCATGGATTGCCAGCACCCACTGGAATCCAGGGAATGGGCAAAGAATAGATTCCTGCCCTTAGAAGGAAGAATGACCTGACTGACACCTTGATTTTAGACTCCTAAGCCCCAGAACCAAAACCTAATAAATTTTCTTTTTTAAACCTTTTAGTCAGTGGTACTTTGTTACGGCATCTCTGGCAAACAAAGACAGACATGAATCACGCATAAGGCTTAAAGACACATATATTTTGGGTGTGGCACAGAACACATGCTTATGAGGCAAGAAAGGGCTTGGGAGCTCTGTTTTAGATTTCAAAATTCCTTCTGACTCTCCTGTGCCTCTTGATTATTAGTATCCTTGAAATTACTTGTGTAACTTGTCACTTTATAACATTTATGACTTACTGATTATAAATTTGATCTTTTTATTATTCCAAACAATAACCGAAAAAAGAAGAAATATTTTACTTATGAATAGATGCAGAAAATGCCTCTGATCAATTTCAATATGTTTTAGTGATAAATACTTCTAGCATACAAGGAACAGAAGTGGACTTTCTTGATCTGTAAGGGATATCTACAAAACTCTACAACCAACACTATGCTTAATGATGGAATATTGTACACATTATCCTGAGTTCAAGTAAAACAAAGATGTTTATAACCACTACTTGCTATCAGTATTAACTGTAGTCTAGACAATGCAAAAAGGCTAGTGCAAAAGGAAAAAAAGAAATAAAATATATAAATATTTGGAAGGAAAAATTAAAATAATTATTATTCATGGATGACACAAATATGTAGAAAATATAAAACCTAATACAACTCTAATAAATTTAATATAATAAAATTTTAATATTGCTTGATACAAAATCAATTATAATCTTAATATTAAGTAAAATAAAAAATGAAATTTATAAAGTGATATCATTTTGACATACCATAAAAATATTATGTACAAATAATTTTAAAAAAAGATATATAACATCTCTACATGGAAAACTATAAAATATTGCTTACAGAAATCAAAGAAGAAATAAATAGAGATATATCATTTATAAAGAATGTAAAATTTTATGTTATTAAGATGTCAAATCCAAATTGAACTATTGATTCAATAAAATCCAAATCAAACTCAAAAATCGTAATTTTCCAATATGAAAATTTGTTCATAAATTTATATAAAAATGCAAAGTAACTAGAATTAGCAAAACTTTCAAGTAAGGAAAAAAAAGGATTTATAATCTCAGATTTCAATAATTAATATAAAACTCCAACAAATAAAACAGCTGATATTCATACAAAGATAAGTATGTCAATGGAACAGAATTGAATCCAGCAATAGATTGATAAATGTAAAGTACTCCGTTTATAAGAGCAGTGAGATTGCATTCTACTCCAGGGCATCTAGATATTTTTGTGGGAGAAAAATGAACTTTGAGCCTTACTTCATACAATACACAATAATTTGACATGACTAACAAATATTAATGAAGAAACTAAAATAATAAAATTTCTAAAAGAATATATAGGGAATGCACTTGTGATAAAATATGTTTTTTATGACAAAAATGCATTAAACTAAAAGAATTGTTAAATTCTTTTAATAGTAAAATAGTAAAATTTAAAACTTATTTAAAATAATGTGATTAAGAAAATGAATAATTAAGCCACTTAGTTATACACAGTTAATTTCCTATCCAGAAGATATAAAGAATTTCAAGAATTAAAAAAAAAAATTAAATAAGGAAAAGAAATACAACTTAAAAGTAACAAAACACTTGAACGGTAATTTTCAAAAGGTTCACATCATTATTCATCAAGGGATATGAATTAAAGCTATGAAGATAAACAACTACAAACCCATAAGAATGGAAGGTTTTCTTGTTTTTTTTTTCTAATGACAATCCCAGGCTTGGTGAGGAGGTGAAGAAACTGTATCTCTGATTACCTGCTGATAGAAGTAGATATGTTCTTGATTGATTTCTTTGCAGACTAGGGCTCTGTGCTTAAGGAAATTAAATATATGCTTACCATATAACACAAGTTTTCCACGCATAGGTTAATTCCAAGGCAAAAAAAATCACAAACATTTGCACATATATTCACAAAACATCATGTACAAGAATGTTCTTAACAATATTATTCAAATTAGCAACACAAAAAACAAGGAAACAACAAAAACCATCAAGATTAAAATGAATAAAAATATATGTGCATGCAAGGGAAAGCTAGGCATTAATTAAAAAGTATATCCTATTTATGAATAAAATGACATGGATGAGTCTTAAAGACATAGTGTTGATTCAAAGAATCCAGAAACAAAGTAGTGCCTATTGTGGAACACCAATCATATGAAGTGAGAAAAAAGTAAGTAAAATAGTGTTTATTTCTCTGGTTATTTCTGTGGAGAGTGGCACATATGAAAGAGAATCAGTAAAAACTTTTGACGTGATGAAAATGTCTTATATCTTGATTTGGATAGTCAATATTATGCCAGTGTATACACACATAAAATTCATTGAGATTTACCCTTGTGCTTTGCAAGCTTAGAGCGAATTGTAAATGTATAACAAAAAATTGAAAAATTTAACTTTTCAATAAAAATATAGTAACTAGGGATGCTTCAGTCCAAAATATTCAAAACTGTTATACAAAAATCTGATTAACTTTACTATGTTTTCATCAAAAATACATATTGTTTTGACTCAGAAAATACATTCTGTAAATTATTACAATGAGTATGATCAGATCACCTTTCTCAGAATATTTTTTGGATTATGAAAAATACAGTTAAATTCTAAATATGTTTTAGGCATCTGTTAAACATTGGAAGATATTTGAGAGCAATTTTTAATGCTAATGGAAAACAAAAGATGGGATTTATAACAATAGGAAATTAATTAAAATGTGATAGAATGTTAATGATGAAATGAATTAATTGTAGTAAATGATGACACATAATTACATGTAAAGTAATTTGCAATAGGTTTAGCAGTTAAAGAACATTTGACGAGTTTTTATCCAATTATACAAATCATATTGCTATTATTCAAAGTTCTGTCTCCAAGGACACTATCTCCAAAGAAGCTTTGTTAGAATGCTATTTTTCCCCAAATTTCATTACACAGAAGATTCATTAGTGACTTCATACATGGGTCACCAAGGACTCTTTTTCACATAATTGCATTTTTATCATATAAAGCAAATATCAAGCTACATTTTTTTTCAATTCATTCCCTTCCCTGAGAAGTCAGAAGTACAATACACATAAAACAGGAGAGGTATCCTGACATTCCACCATCCTCATATAAATATAGTTTTTGCTTATTTTTAACAGGTTTTTACTAGTTACAACTAATAAGTATGCGTAATTGGTTGAAGATGGATATTTCTGAGAGCTCTATGCATTCCAGAGTTTTTACGAATGTGATTTTGGTTTTACAATTACAAGTGAGCAGAAATTCATACGGAAATCTTCATCCCAACTATAATTTTCAATTTAGAATTCACAAGATTTGATGTGTTTCAAATGAAAATATGATTGACAATCAAAATAGTTATATATTTGTAATTTTAATTATAATAACTTGCTGAAGAGTTTAGTCATAAACTTTGGACATCTGGGGGAAAAATTTTTTTTAAGTCCTTATCAAAATTCAAAATGTGAGTGATAATTTCCGTATTTGGTAAAGGATCTGTTGTTTTGTTTTTTTTCCACTTATTAGAATGTAGTTTCTTTGGGCTTATAAATGCCATTTTCTTGGAAATTTTTATGCACAAGAATAGATTAGTATTTAAGTGAAATTAAATGTGAAAGATATATAGAATTATGTTATCTATATTAGCAACCTCATATTTAAAAAGATCTATGTATGCATATAATTAAATGAGCATACTGCTCCATCTTCCAAAAACTTACAGTGAAGACTCATAACCCCATTAAATATCATTGTCTTAATTTTGAGCATATATTTTGAAAGTAGAATAAATGGAAACCAATTAGTCACATTTCCCTGTGGGTCATTCTTTAAATCTTGTTGTGTTTTACCTTCTGATGTCTTGGAAAGAAAAAGACAAATGTTTTTAGAGCATTGAATAAAGTCCAAAGTTGGTGGGTGTGAGTAAATTTACTCAGTGATGTACGTGTCGCCTGAGAGATTAGAAGGAGGTTTGGAAGAAGGTACGTAAGCAGCTAAAATATTTCTTCTACATCTCAATTTGATCTGATATACTTATTGTTTTGTCCCTAAATTTCCTGAGAGTACTACTTCTGTCAGGCCAACCATGCGTGGAAGTCAGTTCTTCCTCATGTATTAGACTACAATCCTGAGAAGGCCTTAACTGTAGTCGAACTCAGGTGAAAAGAAATGACCCTATTCCCACATCAGCAAAGGAACACATCATTTTACACAATGAAATGGGTCTACATACAAATAAACTGGAGTCTCCATGGAAAACTTTTCATGATTCACTGATGTAGGAAAATTTCAAGACCCGAGAGAATAAATTTAAAATGAAAATATTTGAGTCCCTAGTAGTATAACTAACTATATGTCAATGCCTGAAAACAATCTGTGGAAGAGATATTAACACAAACACAGGATCACAGAACCCATGC
>JAQZBX010100637.1:0-11344 GCA_029593785.1 Cabassous unicinctus | reverse complement strand
ATATTTAGTTCTTATTTTCATTAATGTTATATATAAAATAGCATGCTATTATGAAAATTAAGTATCCTTAAAGTATATGCATTGATACCTAAACTGAAGTATTTGACATCATCAGGCTAATTTAAAATCTTCCCCAGCTCCAAATTTCATTTGTTGTTTTGGTAAATTATTAATTATCTACCAATATTTATTTTCCTTTTCTGTTTGGGGAAAGATGGGAATCTTGAATCCAAATGCCATCAGTACACATAGCTTCCAGGTTAGAGGATACAATTTCCAACATCCCTTGTAGCTAAGTGGAACAGTATGATGATGTTCAGGCTAATGATATTTTAGTGGATGTGACATATGATCTGCATTATAATCACATAAGGAAGGTGATTGACTTCTATATTCTTTTGTACTTTAGTAAGATGTCCTCAAAACTTTACTTTTTGTTCCATCATAAACCATATTTTCATGAGGAACAATCCTGGAAATGTCAGAGTAAGAAACCAGGATATCTGGAAAAGAGATTCCTTCTTTGTGGACTGCTTAGCAATTAGACTGTACATAAGTGTCAAACAAGAAATAAAAATAACATTTCTTTCATAATGTTGCATGAATCTCCATTATAGCACTTGGATCAGCTCCTAAAATAGTTATTATTCCATAATTTCAAAATTAAGAACTTTATATTTTTATATTTGAAACATTTAATCATCAGCAAAATTTCCTTATTTATTTTTTTACCTATTTATCTCTTGACACATGAACCTGATACCTCTGGATTCTTCAGCCCAAGAAGGCATTGTTAAAGCTTTAATCTCTGGTTTTATCATCATCATCATGATCATCATTCAATTATTAAACTTTCTATTGAGGTAAAAATTATATAAAGATAAATGCATAAATATATTGCATTCAACTTTCCCAATTTATTTTATTTTTAAATTATCATTTAAAACGATTTACAGTAAAAGAGACCATATTTCTGCTGTATGTTCTGTGAATTTTAACAAATGTATAAATTCTTTTAACCACCACCAAAATTAATATGTAGAATAGTTTCCAAATATTCCCTGTTGCTACTCCTTAGTATCACACTAACCTCCACCCCTAACTCCTGGCAACTATTGTTCTGTTCTCCATCATTATAGTTTCATCATTTCAAGAATGTCATATAAATAGAATCATACCACATGTGACTTCTTGATTATTTGTGGCTTTTTGAACTCAAAATATTGCCTTAAAGACTCACCTGTGTTTTTGCATATATCAGTAGTTTATTCTCTTTTATTAATATGTAGTATTCTATTACATGGGTGTTCCACTGTTGGTTTATCCTTTCTCATATGGAAGGATACTGAGATTGTTTATAGATTTTTGGTGGTTATAAATAGACTGACTATAAATTTAAAAATACTAGTTTTTGCTTGAATGTAAATTTTCATTTCTTTCATATAAACACATAGGAGTGGAATGTTTGGGTTATTATTAGAAACTGACAAATTTTTCCAAAGAGGCTGTATCATTTTACAATCATACTGGCATTGTAGCAGAGTCCCAGTTGTTACACATTCCAATCATATTTTGGTATTGTCTCATTTTATTTTAGACAGGTTATCTCAAGTTACTTTAAATTTGCATTTCCATAGTATCTAGTGCTATTGAGCATCTTTCCATATGCTTATTTGCCATGCTTTATCTTCTTGGTGAAGTGTCTGTCCATTTTTCATTGAGCTGTTTACACTATTCCTCTTGAGTTGTAAGATTTTTTATATGTTCTGGATACAAGTCCTACATCATATATGTGATTGACAAATATTTTCTTCCAATCTATCCTTTGTCATTCATTGTCTTTAAGAGAACTTTTAATAATAATTTCAATGAAGTCCAATGTAATAATTTTTCTTCATGTAAAATTGTTCTTTTTTTGTCATTTCTAAGAGCACATTGCCTAACCTTAATCATGAGGAATTTCCATGTTTTTATTCTAAAAAATATATAATTTAAAAATTGACATTCAGTGATAAGCTTTGTATACAGTGGGAGGTTTAGAACAAAATTACTTTTTTGCATATGGATGTCTAAACGTTTCCACATCAATTTTTCAAAAAATTATTCCCCATGTTACACCTGTTCTTCCCACTCCCTCACCTCATAACTTCTGGTGACCACTGTTTTTATATCAATGTTACAAGTTCTTCCATTACTGAATAATAATAAGTCTTCTTAAGTCCATACTTGCCCCTCTTATGTTTGTTTGTTCCTCAATCTTGAGGATTTTGGAATGGTGATGCCAACTCTGCTTCCAATTGAAAGGGGGCTTAGATCCCATGGGGCAGATGCATAGAACTAGCTTACTTGCAGTTGTAAATGCACTATGTTTTTTGGGATGGGTGTTGTCCATAATCATCCTTTTGTTGCTTGTCCTGGGTGAGTCCAATGAACTGGAGAGTAGGTGTTGGCTGCAGCTCTGTGGAGATTCATGGCTCAACCAACATATGAAGAGCCCAAAGATTTAAATCTCTGGGACATATATTTAAAGGGTAAGATGTTAATTATAGGTTCAAATAAAAGGGACAGAAGACCATTGTGGAAAAATGATAAATGAGTCTAACTCTGATACACTGGGGAGATTGGTTATCATATTTTCCAAGGTAAGGGTCACCAATGGGGTGCCAATTTCTTAGGGTGGTCTGCCCTGCCTTTAGTGTCTAGATGGCTCTACAACAAAATTTCTTAAGTTTTAGGAAGCCCCATTTATCCATTTGTTTTCTTTCATTGCTCATGCTTTCAGTGTAACATTTAAAAATCCACCACCTACCACTAGTTCTTGAAGATGTTTCCCTAAATGTTCTTCTAGGAGCTTTATGGTTCTAGCTTTTATATTAAGGTCTTTGACCTATTTTGAGTTATTTTTTTGTAAAAGGTATGAGTTACGGGTCCTATTTCTTTGTTTTGGATGTGCATATCCAGTTCTCCTGCATCATTTGTTGAATAGACTGCTCTGGCACAGCTGGGTGGGCTTGACAGCCTTGTCAGAAATCCCTTCAACATAGATGTGAGGGTCTGTTACTGATCTATCAATTTGGCTCCATTGGTGTACATGTCTATCTTCATGCAAGTACCATACTGTTTTACTAGGTGGCTAGATAATATGATTTAAAGTGAGAGTCATCCAAATTAACTTCTCCTGTTTTAGGTTTTACTGGCTGTTTGTGTCATTTACCCTTTCAAATAAATTGATATTTGTGTTTCCAATTCTTTAATAAAGGATGGTGGAATTTTTATCAGGATTGCATTGAATCTGGATATCAATTTGGGTAGAATTGACATCTTAATGATATTTAGTCTTCCAATCAATGAACATGGAATGTTTTTCCAATTATTTAGTTCTTCTTTGAGTTCTTGATTTCTTTCAGGAAACACAATTTCAGTTTTCTGAATATAAATGCCTTATACCCTTGATTAATTTTATTTCTAAAATATTTGATTATTTTTTTCACTATTGTAAATAGAATTTTTTCCTGACTTCTTCCTGAGTTTGCTCATTTATAGGGTATAGAAACACTATAGATTTTTGCCTGTTAATCATATATACCACCACTTTGCTGAACTCATCTGTTTGTTCTAGTAACTTTGTTGTGGATTTATCAGGATTTTCTAGATATAGGATCACATCATCAGCAAATAGTGAAATTTTTCCTTCTTCCTTTCCTAAATGGGTGCCTTCTAGTCTAATTGCTCTAGCTAGAACTTCTAGCACAATATTGAATAACAATGGTGACAATGGGCATCCGTATCATCTTCCAGATCTCAGTGGGAAAGTTTTCAGTCTTTCACCATTGGGTAAAATGTTAGCTGAGTGTTTTTTATATATGCCCTTAATAATGTTGAAAATATTTCCTTCAAGTCATATCTCTTGCATTACATTTATCAAGAAAAGATGTTGTATTTTGTCAAGTGCCTTTTCTGCATCAAGCAAGATGATCATGTGATTAATCTTTTTGATTTAATAATGTGATATATTATGCTGAGTGATTTTCTTCTTTTGAACTACCCTTGCATGTCTGGTATAAAACCCACTTGACCGTAATGAATTCTTTTAATATATTGTTTGATTCAATTAGCAAGTTTTTTGTTGAAGATTTTTGCAGTCATGTTCATTAGGGAAATGGGCTTGTAATTTTATTTATTGTAATATCTTGATTTGGCTTTGTCATTAGGGTGATGTTGGTGTCATAAAATGATTTTGGTAGCTTTCCCTCCTTTCTTCCACCTCCTAAAATCTTCTGGGTGTTTTTTTTTCTGACAGTGTATTAGTGTATTTTTAATATCATTTAGTGTGCCTTTGATTCCCATGGGATCTGCAATTTTTCTATGCATGCTTTCAATTTCTTATTTGTGAACATCCATTCTCTTCTTAATATCCGTAATTTCTTTAGACATCTCATCGAATTTATGAAGGAGATTTGTTTGAACATCTATGATTAGTTATCTCAAATCATTTATGTAATATGGAAGCTTATGTTTTTCATTTGGGCCATATTTTCCTGTTTCTTGATATGGATTGTAATGTTTGGTTGGTGTCTTGGCATCTTCTTACTAGATATTTTCTAGTGCAGTTTCTGTCTTTAATGTAGGGCTTTCTATTTGATTGGCTTTTGCTACAATCCCTCTTTGATACTTGGATCAAAAGAATTTATAAATTTATAGTGGCTCATGTTTAGCAAATCTGAATTTTTTCAGGTCTGTTTTTCTGTTTCTTGCTATTTCTCCCTTGCTGGTTGCATAGTAGGAGCAAAGGATGCAGTTGGTATTATAAGCTGTGGATGCAGAAGCTGCCTGTGTTGACCCAGAAACCAATGAATCTCCTCCCACCCTACCCTTCTGCCAGGGATAGGGATGGCACCACGGCCATGTGCAGTAATCCAAATTGTATAGGCCAAGACCATCTGTAATTGCCAGGAGAGAATGATAGAGCTTCATGCCCTGTCCTCTCCTGCCTGGGGTGGGAATGGAGCTGCTGGTGTGAACAGCAAACTAAGCTATGTGGGTCAAAACTCATTACAGTTGCCCAGATAGGCTGACATAGCAACAAGCCCCTCTTCTCTTGCCACAGGTGGGGATGGAGCTTCAGGAGAACACAACAATCTAGTTTCTGTGCATGAAAGTGCCTGCAATTGTGCTGAGAGTCTGAGGGATTATTCTCCCTTCTGAACTTTCAGGGAGGGTGATGGAACCACAAGGACCCAATAATCCAAGTCATGTGGGCCAAAAGTACCTGCAGTTGCCCTGCAGTGATTTGTGACAAGGCTGTCAAGTTAAGCTGGTATAGAACAGTCTATTCAATGACACTGTGAGAACTAGATATTCATATCCAAAAGAAAGAAAGAGGACTCCAATCTTACACCTTATGCAAAAATTAACTCAAAATGGAATAAGGACCTAAATATAATAGCTACAACCATAAAGCTCCTAGAAAAAAATGTAGGGAAACACTTTCAAGACCTGGTGGTAGGGGCTAGTTTCTTAAACCTTATACCCAAAGCAGAAGCAACAGAAAAAAAGATAAATGGGGCTTCTTCAAAATTAAATACATTTGTTCTTCAAAATAGTTTGTTAAGAAATAAAAAGGCACCTTACTGAATGCGAGAAAATATTTGGAAACCACATATGTGATAACGGTTAGATATCCATGTTATAGAAACATATACAACTCAACAATAAAAAGACAAGCAACTTAATTTCAAAAAGTGCAAAACACTTGAATAGAAAATTATCCAAAGAGGAAAGCTGAATGGCCAAAAAGCACATGAAAAAAGGTTCAATATTACTAGTTATTAAGGCAATGCAGATCAAAATCAAACTAAGACATCATTTCACACCTTATAGAATGGCCATTTTTTTTTTTCTTGGACATATAGCTTAATTTTTTTATTTTAATTTTTTTTAAAAAGATACTCAGATTACATAAATATTACATAAAAGATACGGGGATTCCCATATGCCCCACTCCCCACATCTACCACAGTAACAACACCCCTCAATAGTGTGGTACATTCATTGCAATTGAAGAACAAATTTTGGAGCATTGCCACAAAGCATGGATTACAGTTTGAATTGCAGTTTACACTCTCCTCTACAAAATTTTGTAAGTTATGACAAGATATATAATGGCTGGTATCTGTCATTTCAATGTCATCCAGGACAATCCCCAAATCCCAAAAATGCCCCCCTATTACAATTATTTTTCCCTCTCCCTGCCCTCAGAACCTCCAGTGGCACTGCCTCCACATCAATGATATAATTGATTCCATTACTAGAATCACAGTGAGTCTATAGTGAAATACCAGTAAGTCTACTTTAGTCCAGAGTTCATTCCCAAATCCTGAGGATTCTGGGATGTTGTTGACCACTCCACCTCTGAGAGGGGCCTTCGATCCCATTGGGCTGATGGATGGGACTCTCTTGCTTGCAGTTGTAAACTCTCTTGGTTCTCTGGTATGGTGGTTGTCCATCATCACCTCCTTGTTAGTTGTCCTGGGTGAGGCCAATGAATGGGAGAGTAGGTTTTGCAAATCCATTGACATTCAGGGCCCAGTTGGCACATGGACAGCCCAAAGATTTAAATCTCTTGGATGTACACTTACCAATTCTAGTACTAATTTTAGGTTCAAATAGAAGGACAGAAGAGCCTACAGGGAAATCACAACTGTGTCCATCTCTGTCACACTGGGGAGCCAAATTCCAAAGTAGGGACCACTGGCAAGGCATGTAACTCCTGACCTAGCTGCCTAACTATAGTGTCTGGATGACTCCAGAGCTCTCAGAAGCCCCACTATTTGGGGTAGTATCTACTTTGCAGTCAATGAGATCCTGCTGAGATGTGCATAAGTGTAATCTCTTGGATGAACTCCCAACTAACTTTGAAGTCTCTTAGCTATATAAACTCATTTGTCTTTACATTTTCCGTCTTTTGTTCAAGGTCTTTTTCCATTTGCATCGCTTCTTGGTGCTTGGTAGTAATTGCTCAGTGCCAAGGAAGCTCATCCCTGGGAGTCATGCCCCATGCTGGGAAGAAGGTAATGTATTTATATGCTGAGTTCAGGTCAGAGAGAGGCCACATTTGAACAACGAGGAGGCTTTCAGGAGGTAATTCTTAGGCACTTTATAATACTAGGCTAATTTTCAATTTCAAGAGTAAAGGTTCATAAACACAGTCATCAATATCAAGGGCCCGTCAATGGACCATCCTCCTTTACTAGTTAGTCATTGCCCCTGTACTCAGGGGATTTTTGCTGTTACATTAGAGAATGTGGCAGAGCTCCCCAGGATGGGAATTGATATTCTTTCAGTTATTGTTTGAAACTCTACCCACTGTGACAATGTTTTGTAAACATTTGAACACATTTATATGCCATTTATATATGCCCAGGTGAGTTTCCTCCCTTGTATCACCCATTCCTGACAGCCTACACCAATGATCCTCCCCTACCACAATTGTAACCCTTATGTGATCCAAAACCTCTTCAAAAATGAAACCAGTAAAATGACCAAATACAATTAATAAGAAAATGAAATAATAATGATAGTTTTAAAAATAAGAAATAAAATACAAAAAATTTGAAAAAGATGAAATTTTAAAAATTGGGGGGATAATAAAAAATAACAAAAAATATGTAAAATTTTTTTTTGACAGTTTGCCTTTCATCACTGTAAGATCTGTTGTCCTGTATGTACTGTGACATTTTCTTCCATTTATTCCCCCAGTGTCTTTTTTTTTTCTTCAATTTTTCTTCAAAGAAGTTTTAGATTACAGAAAAGTCATGTACTGAATACAGGGTACTCCCATATACCCAACATCCTCCTCCTTTTCCCTTTCCTATATTAATACCATTGTATATATGGATGGTACATTTGATACAACAGATGTACAAATACAAAAACATAGCTACTAATCATGGTCATGCTAATTATGGTTCACATTTAGGGCCATACAATTTTATAAATTTTGATGAGTTTTAGCATTACCTGTATCCATCATAGCAAGATCATGTAGAACAATTCCATCACCCCCAAAATGCCCCCAGTTCCATCTATTCCACTCCTCCCTCTCCAGGCCCCCAGGAACCACAGCAACCATCAGACTTCACTCCTTGAAGGAAAAAATTCATAGTTACTGCAACAACACTGAGAGCTTGACTCACTGGTCTATCTTCCCCTCTTAGGCACCACCCATGCTCTCGATTATTTAAAAAAAAAACAAGTGCAGGAAAAGAACTGGAGAAACAGGAACAATTCTTCACTGCTGATGGAAATGTAGAATGGTGCAGCCTCTGTGGAAGATATTTTGGCAGTACCTCAAGAAGCTGAATATAGAACTGCTGTATGATCAAGGAATCCCACTACTAGGAATATATTCAGAAGAACTGAAGACAGGTATTCAAACTGGCATTTGCACATTGATGTTCATAGCAGCATTTTTCACAATTGCTAAAATATGGAAACAGCCTAAGTGTCCAATAAAACAATGAATGGATTAAAAGTGTGGTATATACACACAATGGAATACTATTCAGCTGTAAGAAGAAAAGAAATTGGGATGCATATGACAACAAGGGTGAAACCCAAGAATATTATTTTGAGTGAAATAAGCCAGACACAAAAGAGAAAATACTATATGGTCTCATTAATATGAACTAAATACTATGAATAAACTCATGGAGCTAAACTATAGAGTATACATTACTAAGAAATTGAAGGTGGGTTGAGAATGGGAGATGAAGCTTAATGTATGTAAGATTATTAATAAGGTACTTTTTAAAGTGTGGAAATGAATAGAGTTGGTAACACCTTATAGTGAATATAACTAAAAGGGCTAATTTATAAATGTGTTTGTGGCTGAAAGCAATAGTCTGAGGAAATAAATGTCAATGGTAAGGAAACTAAAAAATAACCTAGGGAATTTATAAGATAGTGATTTCAGAGGTGGATGAAAATTGTGGTTAATAGTAAAAATATAAGAATGATTTTCTTTTAAAAAATGCTAAAATATGGAGATACAGGGAAAATTACAAATAATGTAACTTATGGAGCATAGTTAAAAATCATATTGTAATATTTTGCGGCAATGGAAAGAAGTTATTATTTCAATACTAAGGGAGAATAATAAGGGTATAAGGAGATATAGGATGTTTCCTTTTGGAGTAATGAAAATTTTCTAAAATCAATTTAGGTGATTACAGCAGAATTTTGTGATAAAAATGAGAGCCACTAAGTGTACATTTTGAATGGATTGTATTAATACAAAGCATGAGACTAAAACACAGGGAATCAAGTGGTGGATGATGAACTGTGGTTAACAAGAAAAATATGAGAACATTTTCTCCTGAATGACAATGTATAATACTAATACAGGATGTTAAAATTGGGTGGGTTAGGGGAAAATATACCAAATTTAAGTTATGAACTATAGTTAGTAGTCATATTTTGATGGTGCTCTTTCATAGTTTGTATCAAATGTTTCATAAAAATGCAATGTGCTGGTGATGGGGAGATGCATTGGAGCCTTGTATGATAATATGCATGTTTGGTAAATTTGCACATTTTAATATACTTTTTATTTTTAAAAGAAGCTGTAGATTACATATATATTACATCAAAAATATAGGGGATTCCAATATATCCCAATCACTACGCCTCCCACAATTACCCACATTAACATGTTTCATTACTGTGGTACATTAGTTATAATTGATTAATACGTATTGAACAATTACTATGAACCATAGTTTACAGTTTACTTTAAGGTTTATACTTTGCACCACACAATTTTATAGGTTTTAATAAAATGTAAAATGCCCTGAATCCATCATTGCAATATCATGCAGGACAATACTAATGTCCCCAAAATACCCCCATGTTATACCTATTCTTCCCTCTCCATCCCCTCATAACCTCTGGTGGTCACTGCCTTTATACCAACTTCTTCTAATGCTAGAATCATAATAGTCTATAATAGAATAATAATAAGTTTAAATTAGACCATTGTTCATTCTCCAACCTTGAGGATTTGGGGATAGTGATGCCCACTCCGTTTCTGATTGAGACGGGACTTAGATCCCATCTAGCAGATGAATGGAACTGTCTTGCTTGCAGTTGTAAATACTCTCTGTTTTTGGGGGATGGGTATTGCCCATACTTTTATTTATGAATGTTCATGTATGAATGATATACTTCAATAAAATTTTACTTAAAAATATTTTTGGCTATTCAGCACCTCTTACCTTTCTAAATAAATTTGATAACTGGACTTTCCAATTCTACAAAAAAGGCTTTTGGAATAATTATTGGGATTGTGGTGAATCTGTAGATAAATTTAATTAGAACTGGCATCTTAACAATATTTAGTCTTCCAGTCCATGAACACAGAATTCCATTCCATTTAATTAGGCTTTCTTTTGTTTTCTTTTAGCAATGTTTTGTAGTTTTCTGAATACAAGTCCTTTATTCCTTGATTAAGTTAATTCCTTAATACTTGATTATTTTATTCACTATTTTAAGTGGGATTTTTTTTCCTGATTTCCTCCTCAGATTGCTCATTAATAGTGAATAGAGACACTACTGATTTTTGCATATTAATCTTACATGGTGCCACTTTGTTGAAATTGTCTAGTAGTTCTCATAGCTTTGATGTGGATTTTTTGAGATGTTACATGTATAGGATCATGTCAGGAAATAGTAAAAATATTACTTTTTCCTTTGCTATTTGGATGCCTTTTATTTCTTTTTCTAGCCTAATTTCTTTAGCTAGTATTTTCTAGCTAAATATTGAATAACAGTGGTAATAGTAGGCACAATTGTCTTCTTCTTGATTTCAGTGGGAAGGCTTTCAGTCTTTCACCATGGAGTGCATTGTTAACTGAGTATATTTCATATATGCACTTTATCATATTGATAAAGTTTGCTTCTATTCCTAATTTCAGAGTATTTTCATCAATAAAGGATGTTGGATTTTGTCAAATGCCTTGTGATAGTTAGGCTAATGTGTCAACTTGGCCAGGTAATTGTACAGGTGTTTGGTCCAGCAAGCACTGGGCTAATATAAGAACATTTATGGACTTTGATCACCAATGAGTTTACTGCATGGATGGCTGATTACATCTGCATCAATCAGGGAGATTGCATCATCAATGGGTGACGATTTTATCCAATCTGTTGAAAGCCTTAAAAGACAAGTGATTTCAACATTTAGAGAGAAATTCCCAGCTCGTCATTGGAAATTCTCCCAGAAACTCATCAAGGACCTTTCATCAGATTTCATTGGAGCCCCTGGTTTGCAGCCTGCCTGCAGAAC
>JAQZBX010100636.1:0-11343 GCA_029593785.1 Cabassous unicinctus | reverse complement strand
GTCCCTGTGAGTCCCTGTGTGCCCGTGTGTCCCTGTGCGTCCCCGTGTGCCCCCGTGTACCCCTGTGAGTCCCTGTGTGCCCCTGTGAGTCCCTGTGAGTCCCTGTGTACCTGTGTGTGCCCATGTGTGCCCCTGTGTGCCCCTTTGAGTCCCTGTGAGTCCCCATGTGTCTGCTGGTGCTGTCCTGGAGGCAGTGAGGACCCCTGCCATTTCATGTGCTCAGCAGTGATGGAACTGGACTTCCACTTTCCCGGGGAGGAAACAGGCCCAGAGTGGCATGAAGCACTGTCTGTCTGTCTGCATCCATGGTGCACAGGGCCCTTGGTGGGGCTGGGGCTGCCCAGGGGTCTTAGAATCCAGACTCGTGCTCTCCTGGGGGGGACACAGAGGCCCCACGTCCCTGACAGGCTGTGGGCACCAGTGGGCCTTCACCTGCCCTGACAGGGGCCAAATGACAGGAGCTGGTCCTCCCCCACCCTGCTCTCAAGTGTGTGAGTGCCTGCACACATGTGGGTACATGTATGTTTGTGTGTGCATGTGTGATTTTGTGCACATCTGTGTGTTTATATTTATGAGCATGAATGTGCAAGTATGTGTATATGTGTGTGAGCATGCAAGTGTGTGAGTGTGCACAGGTGCTATTGTGTGCATATGCTCCTGTGAGTGTGTGAAAGTACATATGTGTTTGTGGGAGTACATGTGTGCATATTTATGTATGTATGTGAGTGTATATGCAGTGTGTGATGTCCTATGTACGCCCTTGTGTATGAATGTTCATCTCTGTGTGTACACATGTGTGGATGTGTATATGTGTGCACATGTGTGTGTACATGTAAGTCCTGGTGTGCCCTACATGTATATTAACCTGTGTGCACGTGCATGTGTGTATGTGAGCCCTTGTGTACATGTGTGAAGGTTTATCTGTGTGCTTGTATGTGAATATATGTGTGCGGACATGTGCATGTGAGTGTGCATATGTGAGCCTTGCTGTGTGTGTGTTCACCTGCGTGATTGTGCATGCACATGTGAGTGTGTGAATGCTCATCTGTGTGCACGTGCGTGTGATGGCTGGCCCGACCCTCCCCTCCCTGCCGGCTGGCGCTGGGCAGCGCCCTGGCCCTGTTTACTTGGCAGCAAACGGGGTGAGTGCGGGTCCAGGGTGGGAGGCAGCCTGCCCACTCGGCGACATCGGCGGCGGCTCTTATTATGCAGGGGGCGGGTGGGCCTCTGCGCGTCGCGGGAGGTGGGCCTGGCCATCCCGTGCGTCCAGCAGGAGGTCCTGTGGGCCCTGCCCTGGCGCCATCGTGCGGCCGCCGGCTCTGCCAGCTCCCTGGCGGCCAGGGGAAGCAGCCTCGGGTGTCCCCCTGGGCTCTGGCCTCGGCTGCCCCACTGTCGGGCGGAGGAGGAGCTGGCCTCCATCCTGGTGGCAGGGGGAGCTGTTCTCGGCCCCGGGGGTGGGGGCCCCCTGGCAGGGATGGCATGTAAGGAGCGCCCGGCTCAGGGCCGGCGCGTGACAGATGGTGATAAAGGATGGAAAATAGCTCGGGTGCCGGCAGGGGCCTGCGCAGCGTCACGGCCGCGCCTGCCACCCTCCCCCCAGCCTGGGGAGGGGCGCCATCGGGGCGGGAGACCGACCTCTGCTCTGGGAGATGACTCCAGGTGGTCGCCTCGTGTGGGCGGGGGCCTCTCAGACTCCCACCGTGGATGGGGAGACCGAGGCCCAGGGGAGCGCCCTGCCCCCCGTGCCCCTGCCGGCGGGCGTGGCGGCCTCACGCCCAGAGCCTGCGCCCGGCCCGCGGCCCCTGCTGTCCAGAGGCAGCCCCCACCCCGCAGGTGAAGCCAACTCCCTCCAGGGCGGGAGCCCCAGGGACCTGCCGCCGCCGGCCACGGGCACCCCAGGGCCACCCTCACCCGCACGCTCACATGTGCACACACAACTCCACACTCACACAGGAACACACACTCCCACATACTCGCACACTCACTGACCCCCCGGCCCACCTGGCCTCCGCTGGTCTCGCGCCTGGGGCTGAGCCCCCAGCTGAGCAGGCCGAGGCCGGCAATCGCAGCGATCAGACCCTGGGCCGCACGCGGGCGGGAGCTGGAGGCGTGGCGGGCTGGCAGCGGCCGGAAGTTTCCATTACAGCGGCGCGGGTGGCCTCGGCCGTCCCCGGGGGCTCCTGGCGCGGGGGCCTCCAGCCTCCTCCCCGCTCCCCCGGTTCCTAAGCGGCACAGCTGTAGGTGGAGGGAAAAGGGGCGCAGGCCACTGGAACAGGAGGCGGGAGGCAGCGTGCCAGGCTGGGGGTGCAGGGGTGCCCTGGCCGCTCCCCAGATACAGCGTGTTTCCCGAGGAAGCGACAGTGCGCGCTCCTGGGAAGGCCTCTGCCTGGACTGGCCGCCCGCTGGCAGGAGGCCCGGGTGGGGTTGGCCTTGAGGCCCCCAGAGCCCCTTACCGCGTGGGGAGGCAGGGCCCCCATGCCTGGGGTGCACCTGGGGCTCAGGGCGATGGCCGAGCCCGGAGGTGGCTGCGTGTGGAGGCTCCGCCCTAGGATGGGAGACCCTGGCCTGGGCGCCGAGATCTGGGCCCAGCACCCTCAGGCCTTCGCTGCTGGGAGACCTGGTGGCCGCCCACAGCCCGAGCCCAGGTCCCTGCAGGTGGACGGGGCTCGTTGCCACCTGCCCGGGGTGCTGCAGAGAGCAGAGCAGTGCTGCGCCTCTGCACACAGCAGGTGCCAACGGGCACGGCCTCCTGGCCCGGGAGTGGCAACCCCATGCGCACAGCAGGGCAGGGAGGGCTCCTTTCTGGGTGACTTGGCTCCCAGAGCGCCCCAAGTGCGGTGGCTCGGGCTCGGGCTCTGGGGCAACGCCTCCATTGCCTCCTGGCCAGGCCTGCGTGGAGCTGACCTCAGCACGGCCCGGTGGGGACCCGGGAGGCCTTTAGGGGAAGCCCTGCCCCCACCCGAGCCCTGCGATGGGGTGATGCCCAAGAACGGGGACTCCCGGCGGCCTGGGGGGCTGCCCCAGGGCCCGTACTCCACCTGCATTGGGAGAAGGCTGGAGGCTCTGGGGCACACAGCTTGTGGGGGCGAAACAGCTGCGTCCCCTGCTTCTCCCCAACGTGGCCTGTGGAGAGGGTGGGCTTGAAGCTCAGGGGCCTTGGGCGTCGCTGAGTGCCCCCCGCCACAGACGCAGAGAGGGCTGGGCCCCCGGAGCCTGTCCTCCCCGGACTGTGCTGGTTCCCGGCCCCAGGCCCCCCGCTCTGGTTCAGGCCCCCGGCCTGTCCTGCCTGGTCCTTATTCCACCTGCTCACCTGTGGCGGCCCCTCTGCCTGCGTCCGGCACCTCCAAGCCCCGGCCTGGCCCTGGCCCCCTGCGCTGCCCCTCCTGCCCCCTCGAAGGTGGACGCTGGGGGTGCGGGTCTGGACATGCTGCCCTCCCGCCTCGGGGAGCCGCGGGTCATGCTGGACCGCGGCCGGCTGGCTGGGCTGTACTATAATTACCGCTCCCCTTGGGCAGAAATAGCAGCGGCCCCGCGGCCGGCGCTGGAGCCAGGCCCGAGAGGAAGGGCCGTTCCCCGGCAGGGCCTGCAGACCCCAGGAGTGGCCTCTGCGTGGCCCTGCCCTGCCTGAGGCGTCCTCCCAGGCCACACCCCAGGAGCGCATGAGGTTCAGCCCATTCTGGAGCTCTCGAAAAGACCCACGGATTGGAATTCAGGGGCAGGATGGGCTGGGTGCGGGGCGTGGGGGGCTGGCCGGGCGTGACGCTGTAGGAGGGGGTGACCAACATCCGGCCGCTGCCCAGCGTGCAGCCCTGAGGCCATGGGGGGCGGGGGGTCTCCTCTAGGGTCCAGGAGGAAAAGGCCAAGGGCTGCCCCCACAGGCAGGCAGGTGGGGCTGCATGTGGGTCAGAGGGGCTGATGCTCACGGCCGCCCTGCATGGCAGGGATGGTTTTGCCCCACATTTGTGGATGGGAAATGGCAGCTCAGAGAGGCCAGGCGTCTTGCTGAGGTCACACAGCAAGCTGGTGCATCGGCCGGTGCGTGTGGCAGCCCTGTACCCGTCAGTCTGAGCGGGTCCCTGCGGGTGGCCGTGGGCACCGGCTCCGAGCCTGGGCCTGTCCCTTATTGGCGTGGAGGGTTTCAACCGCTCTAGGGGGCTCCATCGGAGGCGGCGGCGCTTCTCACTGAGGGAAGCTAAGGGACCCCACGGCACCCGGGGTGTGCGGGGCTGGGAGGGCGACTGCCCCTCGGGGACCCCTCCACGCACTCGCCACGTTGGACACTGGCCCATGCCCCACCACGGCCCTTGCGGCCACCGCGATTGAGAGCAGGAGCCAGCAGCTTTTCTGTCAGAGCCAGAGGCGGATGCTTGAGGCTCTGTGGGCCACACTCAGGACAGAGCCAGAGAACATGTAGGCGAGCAGGCTTGGCTGTGTGCCAATAAAACTTTATTTACAAACGACACCATCAGGGAGGGCCCAGGGTGGGGGACTTGCTGGCAGCACGGCTTTGTGGAAGGATCTGGTCCTGGAGCCAGGCCGTGTCGTCCCCACCTCCAGCCGCGCTCCTGGCCTGGTGACCGTTTCTGCTGCCACTTCCCAGGAGACTGGGCTGCGCTGCCCCAGCAGTTTGCTGGGGGCAGTTTATCAGCATTTTCTAGGCATGGCTGCGCCTCACTTGATAAAAGCACGCGCCGCGCCCCCCTGCTCTGCCCCCCACGTGCGCCTCCTCCGACGGTTTCTCCGGAGTCCTCGGTCCGGCCTTGGGCAGCCTCGGGGACTGGCCGGTGCCAGGGACACCACAGAGGTGCCGGGGGAGGGGGCCGCACCCTGCTCCTCAGCTGCAGGGAGCTGGTGGGCGCCCACGGCTGGGCAGAGCCGCCAGGGAGGGAAAGACCCTGGCTCAGGCCCAGCTCTGCCCGCATCCAGCCCAGTGACCCGGCAGCTCCTCGTCTCTCGGAGCCCCAGTTCCAGCCTGCAAAGAGCTCAGAGCTCCCCCCACCCCGCACTCGTGCGTCCAGAGGCTGCTCACGCAGCCTGGCCCCGCCCTGGGGCCCCGTGATGATGCAATGCCTGTCCTCAGGCGCCCTCAGGGAGGCAGAAGGCACTCCATAGCTGTGCGGTCCTATGGCCTGTGAGGCTCCAGAAGGGAAAGGGTGGGCGGGGGGCTCGCGGGGGGTCTTTGGACCTTTCTGCCCCTGGCAACACAGCTGAGGCTGCCTCACATTGCGGGGACCTCCGTGTTGTCAAGCCCACCAGGTGCCGGTTCTGTCCTCTCTCTGGGCTGCTCAGCAGCTCCTCTGGCTGGATTCAGGAATCCCTCCCCATGGCCGGGGTGGGGACAGGCCCCGAGGCCTCCGAGCAGGGCCTGATCAGCAGGAGTGTTGGGGGAATGGGAGACTGAGGGGCCCCAGGTCCCCGAGGGTCAGGGAGGAAACGGCAGCTGCTCCAGGAGGTGGGAGAACAGGGAGGCGGCTGGCGGCCCCCGCCCGAGGCCCAGCGAGGCCGAGGCTGAAGGAGCAGAAAGATCCCGGGGCCCCTGGAGGCCCGAGGGAGCCTGAGGCTGGTGGCGGGCGGAGGCCCGGGCCCCCATCCTCCTGGGACATCCCCATCGAGGTGCGGGTGGAGCCAGGCCCGGTGCTGGCCACGACGTCAGGTCCACTCAGGACGGCGTGCTCTGCTGCCAGACCTCTGGCCCAGCCTCGCTGGGGTCACGGCTCTGTCCCACAGTTGGGTCCCTCCTGAATCGCCGACTCTGTCCGGCGGCCGTGAGAGCGAGCCTTCCGGGCAGTCATCTCTGTGGCGGGCGGTCAGGCAGCTCTGGGCAGGGCTTGCGTGGGGGTCCCAGGCAGGGACGCCCCTCTGGGTGGTGAGCAGGGGCTGGCGGTGGGCAGGGCCTGTTGCCGGCCAGATGGGGCCAGGCCAGGGACCCGGCCTGATTAGGTTTAATCAGACGCTCGGGCGGCCGTGTGGAGAGGCCACGGGCGCGGCTGCTGGACGGGGGTGGGGAGGCAGTGGAGGGGCCGCTGCAGTGTTGGGGGCAGTGGAGGGGGCGTGGGCACCTTCTGCAGCCGAGCTCTCAGCACCTCTCACGGCCGGCCGGCTGGGGACCGCGCGTGGCTTCCTCCTGCTGCCGTGACAGG
The DNA here is from genome assembly GCA_029593785.1 of Cabassous unicinctus. NCBI lineage: Eukaryota > Metazoa > Chordata > Mammalia > Cingulata > Chlamyphoridae > Cabassous > Cabassous unicinctus. The sequence goes on along the minus strand of JAQZBX010100636.1, from coordinate 5,203 downwards.
CTGCGACGTGGCGGGTTTCTCAGGATTCTGGGGCTCCGAGGGCCTAAAATCAAGGTGGCGGCAGGGCTGGAGGCGTCCCTCACCCACCCCAGCTTCCGGAGGCTTCCTTGGCTCACGGCCTGCCCTCCATCCTCAAAGCCGGCGGCGGCCGCCCTGGCCCTGCCCACCTGGCCGCACAGCCCCCTCTGCTCTCTTCCTGGGTAATCGGGGACCCCTTCGAGCTGCCGGCCAGCAGCCTCCGTGCCCTCTCGCCCTTAGCTGCCTTCTGCGGGTCACGGTTCCACAGGTCCCCGGGACAGGACGCGGCCACCGCGGAGGTTGTTGCTCTGCTGACCACAGATGGCAGGGCCGCTCCGGGGGCGCCCGAGACGTGAGAGCTGGTTGACTCGAGATGCTTGTTAGACGTCTGGGGGCGGGGGTGCTGGATGGACGTGGCCGGAGTTCAAGGGGGAGTTCCAGGTGGGAGACACAAATCTGGGGTTCGCCATCTGTGGGAGGCCAGAAAATGGCCCCAAAAGACACCCCATTAAATGCCAGGGACCTGTGGGTGTGGCCTTGCAGAGGTGGCGAAGGATCTTGAAGGGGGGGTTATCGGGGCCCAATAACCATGTGCGTCCTACAAGAGGAGGCTGCGGAAGTTCACGGAGGGGCCGGAGTGGAGAAGAGGCGGCGGCGGCCGTGGGCCACGGAGCAGAGGCTGAGCCACGCCGCCACGGCCGAGGGGCCCTGGGACCCCGGAAGTTGGAGGAGCCAAAGAAGAGATTCTCCCCAGAGCCTTCGAGGGGACGTGGTCCCGCCAGTCCTTGATTTCGGAGCTCTGGCCTCCAGAACCGGGAAAGTAAAGCTCAGTTAAAGCCGCCCAGCCTGTGGCACCCCTGGGGAACTCAAACGCCGTCAGTGCCATGAAGCTTTGAGCTGGGGCCGGAGGAGTGGGCCTGGGTGGCTGTAGACAGAGGGGTTAGGGGGTCCAGTGTGGAGAGGTCGGTGGGGAGAAGCCAGCTCAGGAGACGAGCGGGCGAGGCCTGGGGGGTGGGGAGCCCGCGGGGGGATCCCAGGGCCCAGGGGAGCGCAGGCTCCGTGCCAGCTGCCAGGAGAGGTGGGGCGAGGACATGGCCACGAGGGGTCATGGGAGAGCACGGCCAGGGCACCTTGTTGGGATGGGGGAGTGGGGCCAACGGGGCGGGCTCAGGAGAGAAGGCAGGAGAGGAAGGGGAAGGGGTTGGGGGGCTGGGGCCACAGCTGCAGCCTGCCGTTCATGGGGCCAAGCTGTGTGAGGAGCAGCCAGAACCAGGCAGTGAGTCTCCCGTCACTGGAGGCAAGCAAAGCGTCCTCTCAAGGGCCCCACAAGTCCAGGGGTGTGTGTCAGGGCTGGGCGCGGGGTGCAGGGACTGGCATTGCCGCGTCTTGGCGAGCGGTGTGCTGGTCGGGTGCGTGGCTGCTCGTCAGCGCCTGGCGCCGCCGTGGGCGAGACGCTCTGCCCTTCCCCAGTCTGCAGACGCAGCGGGCTGGGGTCCTGCCTGGGGTCACAGGCTGGAAGCGGGGGGGCGGGGCCCAGGGCTCTTCCTTCTCAGGTGGGAGTGGGGACCCCTCCGTGGTTAGGGCCATCCGGAACCGCTGGATTCAGAAGACGAGCACGTGGGTGGCTCGGGGTGCAGGCAGCTGGTCGGCTCCAGCCTGACGCACAGGACGGCCCCGGCGCCCCCACAGTCAAGATAATGGGAACCTCTGGGCCCCACTGTGCGCTAACAAACGCAGCCCCTGCTTCGGTCCCCTAAATTATTCATGACCTCCAAGAGGCCGTAAAAGTCCAGCCCTCTACAGGAGCCATAATTATCGTGATAAATTTCATTTCTAGAGCCAGTGCCTCCCCGCAAGCCGCTGCCTGGGGGGCCGTACACTAACCACAGCCGAGGCAGGGACCCCGAAAACTGCCTGTGACAGCTGTTTTTCTGGCAAGGTCTTGGGGGCCGGCGGGAGAGGGCAGGGCCGCTGGGGGGGCCAGGAGAGGCCGCGGGCGCTCTGTCCAGGCTCTGCCGGGACGCGCTGGCGAGGCCCCCGCCCTGGGGCTGCCGCTCGCGCCCCTCCTCGGGTCCTCGGCTTGCCAGGGCTGCCGTGCCCGTGCCAGCGACGGGGCGGCGCGGACAGCAGGAATCTGCTGTCAAGCGGCTCCGGAGGCTGGGAGCCCCGCGTCACTCGCCAGTCCACGCTTTCCTGGGGTTCCTGGGCCGGTGCCTCTGTGTCTGTCACACGGCGTCACTCCCCTCTCTAGGGACTTCGGCCGTGTGGGGACCGGCCCGCCTGGTTCAAGGTGGCCTCATCTCAGCCAGCCCTTCGAAGGCCTGATCGCGGACGCGCCCTCCACGGGGCCAGGGCGCCGGCCTGTCTGTGGGGTCGCCAGCCAACCCGCCCCTTTCTTCTCCCAGCCCAAGGCCCCGGCTTTGGCGGGCCCAGGCCGTGCCCAGACTCTCCGAGGCGCGCGTTCTCCAGCCAGGCCTGCACACGCACGCCCGCGTGCACCTGTGTGGGCGTGCACGCAGGGACTGCAAGATGGAGGCACGGTGCTGAGCGCTCACCTAGGCCAGGCCGTGTGCTCCCCAGAGCGCCCCCAGCCCACTTCCCAATGAGGAAAAGGGGGCTTGGAGGGGGGAGAGGGCTCCTTGCTGTGACCCTGGGCCACGTGGCTGCTCGGAGCTGGGCACCAGAGGGCTGGGGATCACGCGGTGTCCCCTTTCCTGGCCGGGCGGCTTGGGCCGGTCCCGCGGACCCCCCACCTGCCTTAGTGGGCACAGGTGGGCCACCCCGTGAGGCGGCCAGGTGCGGCCAGCAGGGGGCATGGTGCTGGGCCCCGCCGTGGCCGAGCAGTCCAGACCCCGACCCCTGCCGCTGCCCTGGGCCGGCAGGCCCATCCTCTTCTCTGGCCGACCCTCCAGCCACGGCAGGGGATGCAGGTCCCGACCTCTCAGCTACTTGCAGGGAGGAGAAGCCCCAGGCCGACACAGTGGTCCGCCGGGGGCTGAAGGGGCAGCAAGGGCGGGTCTGCAGCCTCAGGGAGTGAAGCCCGAGGGGAGGGACGGGGCTCTCTTGGCGCCGTGGGGTGAAGGGCTTTGCTGGCATCGCTATCGAGGCCCCGGATGCCGTATCGTGGCCTCCCAGCAGGGCGAGGGCGCCTGGGCCGGGGGCGGAAGTGAGTCCGTCCACACCCCCAGCGCGTCCAGCGGCTCTGCAGGCCCGTCCTAGGCCGTTTCCCGGCAGCCGGCAGCACCTCCCCTCGTTCCCTGATAGGAAGGGTTGAACCGAGTCCCCGAGTCCCAACCCCGATGTCTCGGCACATGACCTTGTTAGGAAATAGGCCCTGGAGGCGGGATGGGGTGGGGTGGGGCCGTGCCAGGGCACGCGCAGGTGGAGGCAGAGATCCGAGCGAGGACCCCGCAGGCGAGGAACGCGCAGGCTTGCCGGCCACAAGTGGAGGGGGCAAGCGGGACCCCTTCCCTAGAGCGCTCAGAGGCCCCAGGAGGGAAGGCAGTGATGGCTGTGCTGCCACGGCAGCCCGAGGGAGCTAAACCTCATGGCCTGTGGGGTAGGAGCCACTGAGAGGAAACAGCCAGACAAACAGAAGCCCCCGGGACCACCCACCCTGGCCAGGAGAGTGCCGCCACCCACCCGGGGTGCGGAAACCAGCGCCGCGGGGGACTTGAAGGACACGGAGTGGGGCCCGTCGCCCGCCCGCTCCGTTCCCCGCACGGCCCCTGCGGAGCCCAGCAAGCCTAGCCCGCGTCAGCCCAAAGCCGGGCCGCGCTGCCGGGGCCTGCGCGCCTCTGGAAGAGCGGCGCACCCGGGGCCTTGGCGCGGGGCTGCGGGCTTGGGGACGGTGTCCTCAGCTCCCAGCGGCGACGAGGAGCACAGCCGGCCTCTGCTCGAGGGGAGCCGCAGCGCACACATGCCGCTGCAGGCCGACGCGCTGCCTCGCCATGGCGCGCTGCGGGACGAAGCCCGAGGTTCATGACGACGCGCCTGCCGGATCTGGGGGGCAGGAGGTGCGGGAGGGTGGGGAGAAAAACTCAGCCAAGACTTAGAGCCCGCCGGCGAGCTGGGGCGCCTGGGTGTCCCCTCAGAGAAGAGGCGAGGTCAGCACTTTGCCTCCCGCCCCGGGTGGGCGGCCCGCGCTGTGATCCTCTTTGGGTTTTGGCACAGACTGCACTTGGGGCTGCTCGCTGACTGGATCTGTTTACCGATGGCTCTGTGGCAGGCTCAGCCTGTGCTGCTCGGGCCCCGTGGCTTGGCAGAGCCAAGGGTGCTGGAAGATTCCGTGGCAGATGGAATTGCTGCGTGGCTCTCTGGCAGGCCCCGAGGGGTTGGTTGCATGGTGCCTTCAGTTCTGGAGCAAGCCATGCCTTCCCTGCAGACTCCTCGTGTGAGAGGCGGCTGCCGGACGGCTCCAGCGTGGGGGCTGAGCCCTGACCACTGGGCCGCCCGCCACGCGCTGGCAGTTGTCAGAACAGGCCAGAGGGGCATGCAAGGTAGACGACCGGGCAGCCCAGCCTGCCACGCGCCTCTGCCACCACAGCACCTGCCGCTCGACGCACGCCACGGCCTCAGGGGGCACGGGGCAGGCGCTCTGTGATCAGCCGATGTCGGAGGAGAGTGCCCTGCCCCGGTGCCCACTGAGGTGGCCCTCAGGGCAGCGTGATGCGGACCCTCCCAGGGGCTGAGCTGCGGGCCTTTCGCCTGGCTGCTGGCCGGGCATGGACAGAAGGGTGTGCACGGGCTCTGGACAGTGACCATGGCTCGGACGGTGCGTGCCTGGCAGGAGCGAGAGCCGAAGCCTGAAGACAAGGCGGTCTGGGGAGGGGGCTGTGGCTGGACCTGGGCCAGAGCCGGGTGCTGATGGGCAGACAGTGGCGGGAGCCCCGGGGTCCTGCCCGCAGCCCTCTTCCTGCTTCTCCAGCTGCAGTTGAGCTCAGGCTTGCCTCCAGCTGACCGGTGCTCACGCCACTGGGCCCGGAGGCCAGGGCTGGGAGAGAATGTTCTGGAAGCATGGCGTGGGTGTGGAGCCCCCAGTGTCCTGCCCTTCAGGGCATGGTTCTGGAGGTGCTGGCAGAATCGAGCCCCCTTTCCCACAGCTGCGCCTCAGGGGGCACCTCCCCACTGCCTCACGTCCTGAACTCCCCCTGCCCGCAGAGACCCTGCCCCGGGAGGGGAAGGC
>JAQZBX010100635.1:0-11344 GCA_029593785.1 Cabassous unicinctus | reverse complement strand
AGAATTTGCAGATTGAACTGTCTGAGTGCTCTCCTTCAGAGCACATCCATTCAATGAGTTTAGAGGATAACTCCAGGTCAAACTGAGGAGGCTTCCTGGTCCTTTCTGTGCATAAGTCTTGTCTTGGGCATGTGAGTGTGGCCCTGGGAATCCCCATTTACACAGATAGAAAGTCCTCTCTTCCCTAGGAAACAGTTGCCTCACAGTTCTGGGTACTGTACTGTAAGTCCCATAGCCATCCCCAGGCAACCACTTGACTGCTCTCCCACAACATGCTGTAGGAGAGTTCTGTGAACTGCCTTCTACATATACATACAGTAAGTTCTGGGATGGTGAGTCCCTCAGGCCACCACCAGACAAATGGGCTCAGATGTACAAGCTATCAGCATGTGCATAAGGGTTACTCTGTTCTCTCCGAAACTGGAACCAGGAATCTGCACTGGGAGCATGGGTCACTCTGTGCAAAGCTGGTGAGAAGTGGGGGAGGAGCCAGCCAGGGTGATACGAGCTCTTACTGCTTTTGAGGAGCCTTTTTCTTGATTCTGCACTCACTCTGTTACTGCAGTCTTTTCACTCTTTTCAGGGAGCTTTGAGAAAGATGTTTCTGCCCGTTCTTGGTGATTGTTCAAAGCTTCTGTGGATGGACAGCCCTAAAGCTTCTCACTCCACCATCTTGACTGGGGCCATATAATGTACCTTTGTAAAACGTATTGGTTTCCTGTTATCTGTACTGCCCAACCCTTCCAAAAGTGTCTTTTGTTGAAACTGTGAATTATTTGTTTGTTTTCTACATGCTCAGCTCTTTGACTACAAAACAGAATGGAGCGTGGTCACAGAGGGCTTCCCAGCTATGTACACATGTTGCTTCCATTTCTTTTTTCCTTTTCACCTTTAGACATGTGCTTCAAAAAGCCCATTTGGGTCATCATGCTCTCCTGGATTCATATTTACAGGTCATTTCCACAGCCTTGTCAATTTTTTGTGGGCACCCAAGTTTCACGCATAACAGCAATGGGTCATTAGTCCAATTAAGGCCACCACCATTTCAATGGCTTCTATAAGAGGAGATAGAGCACAATATGTAATTTCAGTTTTTTTGTGTGAAGGTTTTCAATCCTTCCATGAACCAAATCATTTTATCAGTTTTTAATTTTTTTTTTCTACTTGTCTCATTAAACTACAGAACTGGAACATACTCATGAATGGTTTCTTTCTGCTTTAACTCGAGGAGTTCCTGACATAACAAAAACTGGTAATTAACTGGCTCGGAGACTTTTACAATAGCCTCTTTAAATAAGTTCCAGTATGCAGCATTCGCAGACCACACTCTACATTGCTGATGCCCCGCAATACACCCTCTATTAAACAAGCTATCATTTCACGCCCTCGTCTCCCCTAGCTCTTCACCACTGTCGTTCTGCTTGGAAATACCTTCCTGTCTCCAATTTTCTTCTTTAGCAAAGTCATTCCCTGTAAGTGTGGCTCCTCCCTCTCCATTCCCAGCCAGGCTCTTCGCTCCTCAAAAAATTCAGTCTTGCCAGCATCATAGGGCCGTGACTTGGGTTTCCTAAGGTTCATTTTAAATTTAAATGCAAGGACTCAATCAAGAGGAATGTCACCTTGATATTAGCTTTCAGAGTGAGAGGTTGTTGAACCCTGATCTGTTATTCCTCTTCTCCTTTCCACTACCATCCTTGGCAAGGACAATACCAATTTCTTTTTGGAAATAATCAATTCAGTTCAACAAATCACCACAAAAGCCCCTTAACTGGTCTCCAAACTTTCCCACCCTCACCCCCTAGTTTCCTTTCCACAATGCAGCCAGATTGCTTTTTGAAAATGTAAATTAAAGTGTGTCACTCTCCTGTTTGAAAGCCTTAAATGTTCCCATCGCTCTTAGAATAAAATCTAATTCCTTACCAAGGTAGGTAAGATCCGGAACATGCCCATCTCACCAGGCTCATCTTTCACCCCTTGCCTCACATTCGCTGTGCTCCTGCCTTTCACAACACCTCCTCAAAGCCAAGATCCTTCCTGCTCTGGTCTTTGCATGAGCTGCACCCTCAGCCTGCAATGCTGACCTTACGGCTGCATCCTTCTTGGCCCCTCAGAGCTCAGTCTAGAAGTCCCCTCTCCTGGGATCCCTTCCCTGCCCCCCTCCTCCCCCCACCCCCTACATACAGCCAGTCATTCTATCACACCCTCAAATTTTACTTTTCATAACAATCTTACTCTACAAGTATTGCTACAGTCCTTTGTGTACCTGTGCCTGTGTCTCACCCCATGGAATGTCAGGCCCTGGAGAGCGGAGATCTCGTTTGTCTTGTTCATTGTCACATCTACAGCACCTGGCATATAGAGACGCTCAGGAAATATTTCTCAAATGAAGGGTTTCATGGCAGGAGCTGTATTTGGCACTGGAGCCAGTGATGATCAAGTCCCTGAACTCTGGAGGATCGCTCATCCCCACAGTCTAGAGGAGGAAATAGGCAGGAAAACATCATTTTGCATTCACATACACTTTGAAAGTGCGGCACTGATGTGTTATGCACCGTGGCCCTCTCTAGATCAAGGAAAGGTGATCTTTGGCAGAGACTCGGTGCTGACACAGAATGACTGTACCCTGAAGTCAAACACCAAAAACCCAACTGAAAAGAAGGCGGTTCCTGGTTCGATACACCAACCCTGTTACTAACTCACCCTGCTGTGCAAATTTATTAAAGCGGTCTCCAAATAAACAAGTCTTAAAACTAATCAGGAAGTGGAAAAACATAAAAATAATCCCCAGCCCACAACACATACCCATGAAAACAAGAGAAAAAAAAAAGTTCTATATAAAACCTGCAGGGCCAAACTCTGTCCTCAATTAGTGGTGCGTGCTGCCAGCTGAAGTCAATGGAGGTTTTCAGTTCAAAACCAGAGGCAGGATTTGGGGCTCACTGTGCTTTCCACCCACTTTTAGGTAATAAATCAGGACCGTCAAGTGGGTGTGTGTTGGCTTCCGTGACGCGGTAATTAAACTGAACAGTACTATCTTCCACGTTGAGATTGATGAGAGCTCACAGCAGCCACGAGGTTCTAAAATGTGGGAAGATTTACCCCTGTATGGGTTGTGTTGACCGTCACTGGGAGGGAGGGAACTCTTGACACCCACTCAGGACCACCTCCAAAACTGGGAGGTCTAAGTGCAAAATGAAAATGCCCCTTGCTCAGAAAGTATTAGGAATTTCAAGATGGCAACAAGAGAGCATTAAACCACATCCAGGACTCCTCTGAACACAGCGTCCTGTGCAGCTGCAGAGGGTGCACACCCGTGAAGTCAGTCCTAATAATGGGAATCATTCTGGAAAGGTTTAGAGCTCTCCATCAATTTTTGAGCACTCCTGATGTGTCAGTCACTATTCTAAGCACTTTACATGGCTTAACTCATTTATTCCTCACAACAAGCCCATGAGATAAGAAAACAAAGTATCCCCATTTCATATTGAGAAAACTGAGATTCCCAAGATCATGAGCTTGTAGGTGACCAAGCTGGGATTCAAACCCAAGTAGTCTGGCTCTATTAATCAAATTCTACCATCTCTTACCATGTTAGTCAATGGACACATCATTCTATGTTTCTCTCATTCTGACAAGTCTCTCACCCATATCTCCTGAGACCAATTTCCATCCACACTGCCTGAATTCAAGCATCTGCTTTGTGGCTTGCCACCTAAGTGACCTTGAACAAGTTCCTTGACTACTCCAAGTCCCCATTTCCTCATCTGAATAAAGGAGATTAAAATAGAACCTATTGGGAATAGATGTGGCTCAAGCAGTTGAGTGCCTGCCTTCCACATAGAAGGTCCCAAGTTTAGTTCCCGGTGCCTCCTACAGAAGACAAACAAACAACAAGCAGACATTGAGCAAAAACAATGAGCAGACAATGAGCAAAAAAGCCAAGCAGTCAATGAGAAAAAAGTGATGACTAAACAATGAGCAGAGAACAAGCAAAAAAAACCAAAAACAAGCAGGGAGCAAATATGGCTCAAGCAGTTGAGCGCCTGCCTCCCACACGGGAGCCTCCGGGTTGGTTCCCAGTGCATCTTACAGATAAACAAATAAATAAATAAATAAATAAAATAGAACCTATCTCATAGTGTCATGGTGAGAAATTATTGAGATAGTTGAAGTGTCAGGTGCATAGGAAGTGTTTAATAACTGTTAGCTTCCATTATTGCTGTTGTTATGTGCAAATTTTACATAAAAAACATCAAGCTAATTGCTGCTACTTGCTCTTCTCTCCTATTTGTGGAATTTCTAGCAAAGAAGAACTATGACCGATCATATTTTTGCTTAGGAATCTCCCCATTAGCATTATAATAACAATAAGAATAATAATAGTTAACATGTATTGAAATTTATATACCAGGAACTTTACTTAGATTGTGTCATTTATCCTTAAAACCTAATGAGGCTCTTTGTACTTTTGCATAAATTTTCTGTAAACCTAAAACTACTCTAAAAAATAAAATATACTAAAAACAAATGAACAAATATGCAGATAAACCTAATGAGGGGTGCCAAGATAATTAAATAGGGAAATAGTCTTTTCAACAAATGGTGCTAGGACAACTGGGTATCAACATGCAAAAAGAATAAAAGTAGACCCCTGCTTCACACCATATATAAAAATTAACTCAAAATGGATCATGGACCTAAATGTAAGAGAAAAAACTATAAAACACTTGGAAGAAAACAGGAAAAATCTTCATGACCTTGGGTTAGGCATGGTTTCTTAGATATGACACCAAAAGTACAAAGTGGACTTTGTCCAAATTAAAAATGTTGTTCTTCAAAGGACACCATCATGAAAGTGAAAATACAATGCATGTATCAAACAATATAACTGATAAGGGACTTGTGTCCAGAATATATAAAGAACTCTCTCTTTTTTTTTTTTAAGATTTATTTATTTCTCCCCACCTCCTTGTTGTTTGCACTTGCTATGTCTGTTTGTCTTCCCTGTTTCTTTAGGAGGCACTGGGAGCTGAATCTGGGCCCTCCGATATGGGAGGGAGGCACCTAATCGCTTGAGCCACCTCCGTTCCCTGCTTTGTTGTGTCTTTCATTGTGCTTTTCTTCTTGTGTCTCTTCTTGCATCATTTGTTGCATCATCACAACATTTGTTGTGTCAGCTTGCCACACCTACCCGTCACACCAGCTTGCTGTCTTGCTCGTCCTCTTTAGGAGGCACCAGGAACCTCCACTCCCACTTTGTTGTGTCTCCCATTACATTTTTCTTCTTGTGTCTCTTGTTGCATCAGCTTGCCATGCCTGCCTGTCACACCAGCTTGCTGTCTTCCTTAGGAGGCACTGGGAACCTAACCAGGGACCTCTCATGTGGTAGGCAGGAGCCCAATTGCTTGAGCCACATCCGCTTCCCTATAAAGAACTCTTACAACTCAGTGATATAAAGTCAAATAACCCAAGTAAAAATCACAAAGGATTTGGATAGACATTTCTCCAAAGAAGATATAAAAATGACCAAGAAGCACATGAAAAGACGCCTAACATCGTTAGTATTACAGAAATGCAAAGCAAAACCACAAAGAGATACTGCTTCACACCCATTAAGATGGCTGAAATAAAAATGACAGACAATAACTTCTATTGTTGAGGATGTGAAGAAAATGGAATTCTAAGTGTTCATGAGACTGTAAAATAATGCAACTGCTTTGGAAAACAGGTAAGCAGTTCTTCAAAAAGGTAAACAGAGTTCCCATATGGCCCAGCAATTCTATTCCCAGGTATATACCTGTTTTGCCAAAGGGGAATCAATGCAAAGTACCAGAAATGTGTTGGCTTTTATAAAGGGGATTTATTTAGGGTAAAAGCTTACAGTTCCAGGGCCGTGAAAAATCCAAATCAGGGCACCATAAGAGGTGTTTTCCACCAAAGTCAGCTACTCTTGATTCTGTTGTCTGGGCATGTAGCAAAGCAAGATGGCTGCCAATCTCTGCCAAGGTCTCTGCTTCCCCTCCAGGTTCACCATCTCCTCTTGAGATGCTCTGTGGGCCCAGCCTCTCTGAGCATCTCAGGGGCTGCTATTTTCCTGCAGTCCTCTCTCTCACATTGCAGAATCAAACATGCCAGTTCCCTTTCCTCTCTGTGTCTCCATTTTTTATTAGACCCAGCAATGGGGCAGGAACTCAACCTGAGTCACACCTCACTGACTTAGTCCAATCAGAAGCCCTAAAGCAATCTCATCAAGTAATCTAATCAAAGGCCCCTCAACTGAATTTAATGCAGTCAAAGGGTATCACAAGGAGAGGAATAGGTTAGATTACAAACATAATCTTTCTCTTTCGGGATTCATAAAATAATTTCAAACTGCCACACTCCACCCTCTGAATCCCAAAAAGACATTACAATATTCCAAAAACCTTAAATCATTTCAGTAGCAATGCTAAGTACAAAATCACATCAAAATCAGTTATAGGAATACAGTTTGTCTTGAGGCAAAGTTTCCCTCTGGCTGTAGACCTGTGAAACTTAGAAAACATGTTATCTACTTCCAATATATAAAGAAGGGGCATACACAAGATAAACATCTGCATTACCATAAGGAGAATTTGGGAGGGAAACATGCATCATGGGTCCCCAACAGTTCCAAAAACCTGCAGGGAATACTCCATTAGAATTCAAAGTCTGAGAGTCATCCTTAGAATGATGGTTTCTTCTTTTCCTTGAGGCCTCATGGGAACCCAGCCCTTCCATGGGCTTGCCCAACAGCAATTTTCTTGGTTCTACCCTTATCAAGCATCTGGGTGGCTCCTGAGCCTCCAAACCTCACCCTCCAAGAACACTGGGGTGATGACCACACTTTCCCCAATCTCTGGGGGACAGGCTCAACTTCCTTCATACAGTGAGGTGGCAGCAACATTCTCCCTAATCTCTGGCATATAGGCCCACCCCCCTCAGAACAGTAGGGTAGTGACCTGACTCTCCCTAATCTATGGGGACTAGGTTCGGAATGAAAAGATTTCCTCCTCATAAAGAGGAAGAGGCTCCAGCCACAGCTGGCTTAGATCTGAGGTAACTTAATTCAATCCTTATTTTCCCAAGTCCTTTACCACCCGTTCAATCCTAGGTCCCAGGCAGATGGGCGTGTGGTGAGGATCATGGGAAGCCTATGAAAGGTCATAAGCCTTATGTCAGTGTGACCACCAGACCCAGACTGTGGCCCATTGGCTCTGATAGAGAAGACTTTTCCAACAATCAATAGTAATGGCTAAGGCTCAATTCAATTGCTCAGAAATTTCCATCCATCATTAAGACAGCAGAATGACAGCACTGATCTTGCTAGACCTGGCCTTTCACATTCACAGGCTTAATGCAAGTAGATGGTCTTTTGCCCCTAATGATTGCCCCATTTGGAAACACTGAAGCTGCTCCTGAAGCAGTACACAATATATACTCCTATCATTTATTATTCTAGTATACTCTATGTGCCATAATATATATAATTATAATATATAATTATCTGCTCATCTCTCTTCCTCTACCTCTTCCTCTGTGAGATTTTTAAAGAGGGACTGTGCTGTGTTCCCACACCATGGAAACTTCCCATCACTTATCAACAAATGTTCTAGCATGATTTCCTGAGTGTGTACTGTGTGCCAGGCTCTGGGCTAAAGTTTTAATGAGAGTGATCATTTTTTATTCTCCCCAAAACCCTGTGAAACATAGACTATTGCAACCCCAATTTTAGAGCTTGTAAATGGCAATTCAATTAATCTCTTTGAATGTCTCTGAAATTTCCTCTTGGTCACCTTCTTTCTGGCTCACCCTAGGAAAGGCATGGGGTTTGTTTCCAGTAATTTAGATCTTCTTGTATGGACTTGACAAATAGAGGTGTCAGGCAGAATGGTGTCAACTTGAACATGACAGACAAAAAGCACTCCCCTTAAATTTGATCATAAAACCATCCCGGAGGCCAGCTGTCTACAATCCAACCTTGCTCCTCAGAGGGCAAGTCTATACAATAGTGTACATAGAATTACCTTTGTTAGAATTTCTCTTTCTACACTAAAGCAAAGTGAGAAGTGGTGGTATGTTTTTAAAATCTGAAAAATTTAGCTGGAAGCCTTTCTCTTTTCTTTGGGTAGAGGTCGGAATGTTTTCCTACTACTTGGGAATGTTTGACTGACTAAGGTCTATGGCAATCACAGTCTGACAGTAACACTTTTTTGGAGTTTAGGAAATCACCTTTAGTGACTAAGGCAAGTCAGAAAAAATGAGACTATTGTTTATTTATTCACAATTTGCTGGTTGATGAATTTGAGGTGTTTTACTCACACCCCAAACACACATGATGTCATTTTTAAAATCCAGTTATTCAGTTCAAAATCCATCAGCCAGCATGTGAAAGGGGATTTCCTCCAGTTCTTTCAGGCATGGGCAGGATTCCCACACCTTTATCAACTCTGCAGCACTCGAAAAGACCCAGTTTACATCCTTCCAGTTTCATCTTCACACTTGGGGACAGCATGTGAGACATCCGTTCTCACTGGCGTGTACATGTGAATAACCATGTAAAGTATGAAATATCCCCATGGCCACTTCTGCTGGCCCAGCACTCGGGCTTAGATGGCCACGTGTGCCAATGACCAAGGCCAACAGGGCTTTGCTGTCCTTGTCAGTTCCCACCTCACCGTACCACCATCAAGGAAGTGGGAGTTTTGCTGTGTTCTTTCCCTATTTTTGTGTCACTTTTGGTATTTGTTTCACTTTATTTCACTCGGGGAGAGTGAGATCTATGAACTAGAACTTCTTTTTTCTCTAATGATTCCTCTCTTTTCTTGGGCCTTGCCTTCTTCCACCAGCTAGTGCTCCATCTTCCCTAACCACCTTGCTGCCAGTAGCTCAGTGTCCTCATACTACCAGTTGACTATCCTGAGCCTACCCGTGGCCCAAGGAGAGAAAAGGGGACAAGGAGGAGGGAATGATTTATTCCAGTCAAGAACAGAACAGGTTGAGTTAGTCTGGGAAAGCCAAGAGCTATGGAAGCTAGGGTGACCCAGATGTCAATCACAGAGCCCTCAGCTCTTCGCAAGTATGGAGAAAATTGACCAGAACCCACCCGCTGCCCATTCTGTTGCCTTTGGAAATCTGAAGTTCTCTTCCAGATGTCTGTTCATTCTAGGGGACCCTCTTCAAGGTCTTTGGCTCCAAATTCCTAATTTTCGACCTCTGCCCCACACAAATCAACCCCAGTGTGGAATTCAGTTCTCTCATGTTCTACAATCAAATTTTTAAAAATCCTACACCCAATTCTTTCCATTTTATTAAACTTTACTGAAATGTTCCAGGAAGGTTTACACTCCCTCTCCCCCTCACGTATCTGCTCCTCCTCACCTCACTCCTAGATTCCACTCACCCAGCTCCAAAATTTTCTCCATTTATTGCACAAAGCAGCTTCCCTTCTCCCACTGAAGCCTGCACGCTGCCCAGACACCTTTTCCCAAACACATACCAAGGCATCTTTTTTCAAACCAGTGACACTTCTCCCTAAAAGAAACTCTGTTGCCAATTATTAGAATAATAAAATGTTCTCTCCCCAGTTACCCTGGGAAACCCTGGGATTGTGCAGAAAATTGGAAGGTGTCATGTTCTGCTGAGATGCTGATGGGAGCAAAGATGAAGTTAAGCAATAGGAAAGGCAGGCAGGGACTGAACAGGTAGATTAAGACTTGGGCTGCACAAATACCAAATAAGGAAGGGAAGTGAGGAAGAGTGAGAGAGAGGGAGTATTCAAGGAGAAGAAAAATCGTTGGTTGGAAGTCTGAAGGAAAACCTCAGTGTCAAAGACATCAGACAATGATAGCAAGACAATCCCTCACTGGAGCTCCGCTGCCCCAGGAACTATTTGTCAGCGCTACAGAGACTTACAAGAACTCACTTTCGGCGTAGCTGGGAATTTGGGCCTCCCAGAATGCCAGCGACTCATCCATCACTCCTGAGTCATGGGCAGGCCCTGCTGGAGAAATGAGGCGTTTGAAGTTCAGCCTCTGAATTTTGGGATCCTGGGGTTTTTCAAGATGCTTTAGAGTACTTCTGCTTCCCTCAGCATCATCCCCTGACTGCAATTTCATCAACTGATCGCAGAAACACATTCATTGCAGGAGGGGAGTATGGTGGGTTCGAAATCACGGTGTGACTGTAGACAATTTTTTTGTGTGGCTCAGTTTAGTTTCAGTTCCTTTGTCTATCAAATGGAGACAGAAACACCTGCTTTGCGGGGTTGTTAAGAGGCCTGAAGACAAACTGTGAAAGGCACAGGGTCTGGCACATAGCAGGGGGCTCAGTAAAGGACAGCTGGTTCCGTATGTGAGTGGGCATCATTTATGTTTAATTATCATGGCAAACAATAATAAATGCAATAATGCCCCACTGATTTGGTTGTAAGCTTTATTTAACTATAGTCAGTGGTGTACTGGTAAATATATGCCACTGACTGTAGATCAATTATAACTGGACGGGGGGAGGGGCCGATTTGTAGCATTTGCTGATTTCCATGGTGTCAATGCTCCCACCACCGCTGATTTCAAACCACCGACGAGACGTCGCTGAGCGCGGAGGTGGGAAGAGTGCGCAACCGAGAGCCACGTGAGCGTCTCCAGCATACCCCTGACTACCACGCTCAGAGCTTTTCAAGAGTGTTCAGACGTCACATTTGATGCTCACAAATTACAGCCATGCACTTCCAACTAAAATAAAAGGGGAAAAAGATGTTGTACAATATTCCCACTAAGTCAAGAATAACCTCTTAACAGGAAGCCAGGATTGTCCCTTTGGATCCTCATTGCCGCTGCTTGTCACCATTCCAGTTTTCATGATTTTTAAAGAAGCAAACCCCTAAGGAGTGTGTTTGCATGCACACGTGTCTGTGTGTGCACGTGCACTGAGCTTTTCCCACCCTCTTCTCTACCTAGCCACGTAAGCATGAACTGTACTTAAAAATCAGACTTGACTAAACTCTTCTAATAGCTTGTAACATCAATTGAATGATAGATAAAATAAAGAAAAACTACATTCTTCCTCATTTGAACACTAAGCCCTTTTAATTATTTTCTTCAAAATAAAAAAAAAACTAATTTCCCCTGTAATTATCAATATATTTCCATCATCCCGGGAAATAAAAAAGCCTCCCTCTTTTCAGGGGCAATTTTAACACCTGTAAATCCTCCAGATGTTAAAAAAAAAGTCTGTGAGAGCTAGAGAGGAAAAGCGTTTGTTTTCTAGTCTGGCAGTTTCTCAGTTTGCTTTTTATTTTTTTAATCCTTTCATGGTGTGTTTTTTT
>JAQZBX010100634.1:0-11342 GCA_029593785.1 Cabassous unicinctus | reverse complement strand
AAAAAAAAAAAACAAAAAACCCCACAAAAAGCATATGGTGAATTTGTAACTATGCCATATCATCAAATATATTTTTGACAGAAGAGAACTTCCATTTCCTGTAGTCTTTGATGATAACCAAATCCTCTGCTTACAAGTTTACACATTAGTAAATAGAAAAATTTCCCACAGATTAGCTCCTGGCCTATACATGTCAAAATGTTTCTTCTTCCCCCCTAGCCATGTAATTCCAGTGCTAGATGCCAGAGGACCCATAATATCACATTATGTCCTGTGGGCCTGAACTTCATGTCACAAGGCTGTGCCAATCAGCACAAGGGGCCACGTGAGTATTTTTAGCATCCATTCTTACACTGGAGTGGTTGGCAGTACATCAATTATAAGACAGAAGTAAATTACAAGCTATATACATCTATCCAACTAAAATTCAAACTAGAGAATCCTCCACCTTGATTTGTCCTTGGCTAATTCCTCACCATATTCCTGGCTATTCCAAAGCCACTGGACACAGGGATATATAAAACAGAACGGAAGTCACAGAAGAAAGAGCCAATAGTCTTAACCCACTGTGTTTAAAATGTCTGATGCCAATTTTATAAAATACCAGATCATGTGAGCGCATTGTGAGGGACCCTTATAGTGTTCTTGAGTACCTCTGTGTCTGGGTGATAGAAGAATTTCCCCCTTTTCTACATAGAACAGACAATTTTTCCAGCCCTAGAAAGTCTTAAGGGAGTCACTCATCATTCTTTGTTAATGCTGCTTAACAAGTTTGTAGGCAGAGTGCCCAAGAAGTATTTATGAGGTCAAATATGCCCATCTGAATCCCCTAGAAAAAATGGTAGGTGCAACCCTTATCACCTATCTACAAACCTTGGCTCTGGCCCACCTTTATCCACCCAAATTACAACATATTTCATGTCTTGAAAATGATCCTTCTAAAACTTTCTGGGTCTTCAAAATTTGCATTCTGCCAATTAAATTTGCATTGTCCTGTTATTATTTGCCAATTTCTCCACCCCACCACTAGCCATTCTATCATGGACCAGTCCCACTATCTTCCACTACAAGTCATTTCATTGGGCTAATAAACAAGTGCCTACTTATATATACATAGAAGTACTCCCAGACACACTAATTGACAGGATAATGAAGCAAATAAGGATGAAAAAAGAAAATTCATATCAAAGGATTTTTTTTGGATGGACCTCTGTACTCACATTTTTTCCCTCACTAGATAGCCTAAGTTTGTATATCTTCATAGCACAAATAAATTAGTCTTAGTTTAGCACCTCCTATGGGCCAGGCATGTTACATATGTCATATCATTTAATCTTCAGGACAGCTCTGCTAAGTGAGCTTTATTATGACTATTTCAAAAATGAAAAAATTAAGACTCAGTGATTTTAAGAAGAAAAAAATCCTAGCAGATTAGTAAGGCATGGACTTGGAATTCAAACTGAGATCTGCTGACTCTAGTGCCCATTACTTGTTGAAGCTTCTAGGTTTTTCCTTCAGAGAGAACATCAGTCCTGTTCAGCATTAGGACTGTTTGTTTTCTATTGATTAAGGGAAGGAAAAGCTTTTTAAAGAAATTTCATCTGAACAGCAAGAACATAAATAAATAACTTCCCTACCTCATTCTGAGCCATATGCTGCCATCACTGTGTTTCTTTCCTTCTTTCCCATTTCTTTAAAGAGGACTTTCAAATGCAGAAGGGACATACAATAATAAAAGTTCTATAAGAATATACAATGTGCAGCTACCATTCATTTCTTGAGGACTTACTGGGTTCTCTAAGCATGTTAAATATAATTACTTCTCACAATAACTCTATGAAATAAATATGATCCATTGTACAGAAGAAGTAATTGACATTTAGAAAGGTTAAGTAGATTGCTCATGGTAGCTGGTTGAGGAAGTACTCAAACCAATAATGCCTGCCTGACCTGAACATTCATTCCCTGAACTATTACACTAAATTTTGTCCCATTCAATAAAACTGAGAATCAGGAATGTCCTTCAAAGTTACTCTTTTTTTATGCCAGCTCAGGAGTCAAAACATTCCTCTTCTCTATTTACCTTTCAAGTGAGAGGCAGTGCAGCATAATCTGAGCACTGTCTTTGGAGGCAGATTGATGGAGTTGAAGTCCCAGCTATACCACTTACTTAATGTGTGACTTCAGGCAACTTAACCTTTCTGTAACAGTTTTCTGATCTGTTAGGCTAGTACTAGCACTTGCATCATAGTCTAGTATAAGGATTAAATGACAATCTTTGGAAAGCACTCAAGAATGTATGATACATCGTAAGTAATGGATTAGTGACTGCAATAGCTCCCTCTCGTGTTTCCCCTCCTCCTCTTGGCACACCCTTAGTTCAGCCATCACCTCAGCAACCAGCTTGATTGCTACCCCAGGAGCACCATGCAAATCTCATTTTCTACCCTGGATCTTTTCTGACAACAGGGTCTGGCTTATCTGTTGGAACCCACCAAGAAGCATGTCTAAAGGGTTAGTGAATTATACCCCCACATGGCAACTCTTGACCAATGTGTATGTATGGAGCTGGTGAATAAATGCCTCCCTCTTCCACCTCTCAGGAATATGAGCTCCTAGGAATATGTGATCAGAACTACCAGAACTTCATAATAGAATATGAGTTCCCACGCCTTTTCTTTGAGAATCCCCCCTTACTCTTGGTGCCAATGTTTCCCTCTCCATCTAATACGTAGTTAAGTAAAGCATAACAGGAGACAAATAAAGCCCATTACCAAATTTCATTGCAAACAAGATATGATTTGATTTGCAAACAAATTTCACTGCAAACAAGATAAGAGCATGTTTGCAATGAAGGCCTAAGTAATTTGCCTCTAGGAAAACATTAACACAATTCAGCAAAGTGTGATGCATGAGAAATCAGCAGATGTAGACCAAAATTCCATTTCTGTGTTTAATTAGTTTTATGACCCTAGGAAAGATACTAAACCACTTCAATTTCCAACAATCTAATTGCTAAATTGGAAAATGTTACTAAATGATTTCTAAAATCTTTTCCTGTAAAATTAAAATTCTGATTCTTAATACCTTTTGACAGTTGACACTGTAAAAATTATTTGGAGCATATAAAGAAAATAGATTGAAGATTATGAAAAATCTTATAACAACATTATTTGAAATGGATTTGATGATACTCTTGTTCATGAATTTGAAAATGGCATAATTAAAATTTTTAACTTAATTTATCATAGCTAAACATTTAAAAATAATCCAACTGTTATACATGTACTAGGCAGGCTAAGGTTTGCAAAATACTTTTGTAACAACACTCCTGTTATATTAATCTTATAAAATCCCTATATTACTAATAATATTAACAGTTCCTGTTTGGTGGACAAGAAAGTAAATTCAACGATGCCTTGTGACTTGCATTTAGCTACATAGTAAATAAGAGGAAACAAAGAATTCACAGGGCATGGACCTTGGTATGTTCACAGTTAGGAAGAGAATGGGGAGGACATGCATAAGAGAAGAGTCACTGAGGTTGAACTGGGAGAGCCAGAAAGACGTTATACAAATAAAGAAGTGGTAAGCCACTCTCATGCTTTTTTGTTGTTTTAGGTACTGGGACTGGGAATTGAACCCCAACCTTGTATGTGGGAAGCTGGCACTCAACCACTGAGCCACATCAGCTCCCCTTAGTTGTTTGTTTTTTTTTTTTTTTTTCGTTTCTTTACTTCTTGTTTGTTTTATTGTTTTGTTTGTTTTCAGGAGCCACCAGGGACCAAACCTGGGAGATTCCATGTGGGAAGCAGGCGCTCAACTGAGCCAGCCACATCCGCTCCCTCTCATGCCCTTTCTACCATGCTGTATTTAGTGCGCCTTATAAAACATTTACCTCTGGCGTGGATACTGAGAGCACCACCTCAAGTTGCTATTCAACTTCAGTTTGGGCTTGTGTGGTCATAGCTGCACCCTCAGAGAATCAAGAGCAAGGGGGGCTCTGAAATATGTAACTTTGTGTCTGGAATTTCTAATCCGTGCTGTGTGGGCTGGAGCAATTTTGCTTAGTCTGAATGTGCCTCAGTTTTGTTTGCACAGTGAAAACATCACCATCTCCCTCATCGAGCTGTTTTATGCAACCACTAATAAAACATTATGATAAAGCCCTCTGCAAATATGAAGTGCTATTGAAATGTAGAGTAATACACTGGACATCTTTGTTTTCTATCAGACACATCCCATGAGACATTTCCTTCCTTCCAGAACATGTACACTCAATGAAGTGTCCATCTGGCAAGGAGCACTCTGCCAAGAGTGGAAAGGCAAATTATTATAAGGTAAACAGCCAAGTGCTAGTGTGCAAAGGTGGTAAAAGACTTTTAGTCCTGCCTGTATAAGGGTTAAGAATAGGGATTAGGATGCCCCAGAACCTAACACCAATGCACTGGGTATTTTCCCCTGGGAGAATGAAGGCAAGGAAAATTTCTGGCTACCTGGGCCCCTTTGCCTTCTTCCCTCCAAAAACATTACACTTGGCTAATGGAGCCGTAACTTTGTTTTGATTTCCTGAGCGGTCTTGAGTTACCTAATATCTGGCTTACTTCCCTAGATGGCTGCCTCTTAGATCTCTCCAGTAAAATCATACTTAAACCATTTTCATTAGGAACTGAGTACTACATGATCATAAAGTACCTCGTGAAATGCCTTGATTACTAGAGATCAAAGGCTGAGCTTCATTAGTCTTGTTTTCTTTCCCGTCTTACATTGCCTTGGCATTAAACTGCATTAACCTAAGTCCAGCTATCCTGTACAATCTGGAAAAGATAACTTCTCCTGAGAAGTCTGGGCTTTCTTTTGTGCGCATGGCCTGCAGGTTTTCTTGGCCCAGGGCATAGTTAACAAGCTGTCTATTCTGTCTATTCCACTGGGGAGAACCAGCCCGAATGAAGAAAGTGGCACTGCTGTGGTTGCTTCTGCAAAGCCACCTGGGGTTGAAAAAGACTTGGATTAATGCCATGGCCAAAGGTTATAAGTCTATGAGCCTGGGTTTCCTCGCCAAATTGAGTCATTTCAAACTCACTTATGTGCCTAATCCGTTAATGAAGATGTCCACCATAAGGACATGGAGAGCTCCCCAATCAGGCATAACTGAGTTTAAATACTAGCTCCTTCGCTTCTCAGAGCCTCAAGTTTCTCGTTTGTAAATTTGGGATATGAACGCCAGCTTCACAAGACTGTTGTTAAAGCTAAATGAGATATTGCTTGGAAAATGCTTAGTATAGTGCCTAGCATATAGAAAACATTCAAAAAATAATATATAGGCCAATGTGAACTCCAATTCAATGCACCCTTAAAGGAGCATGCAAAGGAGCATGCCTAGCGCAGAACTATGGCATGCTAACTATTCTCCAGAGAGTGTTTCCAATTGCTCAGCCACAGCAACCTCCAAATTTCTTTTGGATAAATAGTGAGGAATGGAAGATGTTTCCTTGGATTAGCTATTTGGGGCCAGACAAACCTCAAACCTTCTCACAAGCACATAGAAGAGGATGTCTACTCTTGATCTAAGAACAAGAGACACAGGGAAATCTGGCTTCTTGTACTGTGTGGGTGAGAGAGAAGGAGAAGAAACAAGGTAAGCTTTTTCTGCATATCAAACCCAAAGTGTAGTTTGGCCATTTTCACAATGGAAAAAACAGAATCTTTTCCTGAAGTTTTGGTTGAAGCTGCATTTGAGAAGGACAATTTGTTTTTCCCTATCTTTGTAGTCTTTACATAGTCTCTATATTATGATAATAGTATAATAAAATAAAAGCAACTATTGTTTATATTACCAACAATTATCTTTATATTAGCAATATTTACTGTGTTTTTACTGTCAGGCAGATTCATTCAGATTAGTTAACGTAGTAAGAGCTAACTCTCAAGTGCAGTGCTCACACTAGTTCAGTCATTCTGCAGGTATTACTGCATCATCCCGAAGAAGCAGGTATGATTATCATTGTCCATTTTACAAATAAGGAAATGAGCCTCAGAGAATTAAATATCTCCCCCAACTTGCCACAGCCATTAAATAAACAGTTGTGTTCAAACACATTTTTCTCTGAATCCAGAACCTAAATTCTTAACGACTACCTCTGATTTTTCATAATTCCACAATTTTTTTTCGAAAACTTTACTAAGGGCTGGATTGTCATGAGGGGCACAGAAAGCAAACTAACAATCTGGGCTTCCTTCCTTAAAATGCTCATTTCCCAAAAGATATATTAAGGTGTGTAACCAACTCTTGCTTCTCCTTCTCGCCACCAAATGAACTCTCATGTACTATCTCAGTTTTCCAGAGCCTCTATAAAAAACCTTTACAGACTAGCTGGCTTAAGCAATAGGAATTTCTTGCCTCACAATTTTGGAGGCGAGATGTCCAAAATCAAGGTTTCAGCAGGACCTTCTTTCTCTAACTTTCTGTAGCATTCTGGAGATGGTTTGCCAGCAATCTAGAACTCAGTCTTTACTTCTGTAACCTGGACATCTGACTCCTTATGTCTCTTACTCCCATGTCCAAATTTCCACCACTTATAAGGGCTCCAGTCCTTTGAATTGAAGCTCATCCTGATTCAGTTTGGCTTCATCTTAATAGGATCTTCAAATATCCTATTTACAGTTGAGTTAAACAGTGACAGAACTGGGGGCAAGGCCTTGAACATGTCTTTCTGGGGGACATGATTCAATACAAAACACACACAATTGTTTAATCCCTATGCTCAATCCAATGAGGTGGGAATTTTCCTTTTATTGTTTGGCAGGATGAACTAAACTTTTCTCTACTACCTACACCTCATTACCACTGCACCAAAAATACTTGAAAAGAAAATGTGAAGCAAAATCTCATCCTCATCACTCTAATTACCTCTTCCTCAGAATATAACAAAAGACATATCTTGTGGGACAGAACTGAAGCAATGCACCCTGTGGACACACCTATGGTATACTCCAAATGAGAAAATCACAGTTCATCGAAGTTAATGATTTCATACCTGGATTTTGTGATTTCACTTCTGAAACTATAACATGAAACTTTCTTCTTAGTATAAAACATAAGACCTGCATATATTAAAAACACTTGCAAAATACTAAAGTTTTCAATTATTAAGGATCACAGACTGCTTTCCGAGGACATTTTTTTACTAGATTATATAGGTAACAGTTGTTTATCTATTAGTGTCCCCAAAAGACTTTGTGCTCTTGAGAACAGGGTGACATTTATCTTTGCATACTCATCTTGGTATACAGCCTAGGACATGGGAGGCAGCAACATGTTTGTTGATTCACTGGCTGAATGAATACTTGAATGAATGTCATCAAAGTATAACTCAGCCATCTAAAAGGTTACCATATTAGTTTGTTTGTAAATGGGATCATCCACAAAATCCTGCAATTGGTCCACGACTTCATTTAGTGTTTTCCTTCTGACTGATATCATGAGCTCAAGTATGTCTATGTGTGTCTTTGAAGGATGGTATTGGAGTTGATAACAATTTAATTGGAATGGTAGATTGAGGGCTTCATTTCTGGTTCTCCTAGAAACTTGCTTTGTTAAAACTCACAGATTTTATGCCAATGTCCATGAACCCTGCAGTACTGCTATGACTGCTCCTGCTTGGACAAGAAGTTTATGTATTCAGACTAAAATAAACAGGAAATAATTGGACTTATGGCCAAGTCCAATTCTCAATAACTTAGAATGAAATAAGTCTGAGTGAATTAGTGAACTAAAACTGGTGGAGAGGAAGGCATGTCCCACTGTTTGCTGGTAAATTAGTGATCTTCACACTTGGTACATGAATTGCTAGTGCTACAGGCAATGGTAGTGGTGTCAGGGTAACTCTGAACTTACCCTGATAAACAAAGAGGAAAAATAAAGAGCTTGGACAGTGATGTGTTAAGTAAATATTATGCATCATGTTCTACACTTAGGTATTCGAACACATACTGCCTTATGTAATCTTTCAAACTATCTCAATTTTTACAGATTAGAAAAGTGAGGTTGAGAGAGATTAATAATCCAATTTTGTGAATCTCATAAGAGAAGAAGTCAGTTTGATACTTATTTGATACCAAAGAGCAGATCCTTCCCACACCACCATTAAAGGGAGGCAGGGAAGTCAAGTAGCAAATACACAGATGTTAGAGTCAAACACACTTATGTTTCAATATTGGCTTTACCATTTACTAGCCAATATAGCATTGCTAGATGCTTTAACCTCTTTGAGACACATTTTTCTCATCTGAAAAGAAGAATAATAGTAAGAACACTTATAGGTCTGTTGGGAGGATTAAATGAGATAATCTATGTAAAGCCCATAAATACCCAATGACGTGGTTTTAAAAGACATTGTACCCAATCAAAATGGCAGAGTGAGATGTTTCAAGGCCCCATCCCATCACAGAGGCTTTGCAAAGCCAGCAAGAACTGGTAGAAAAATCTTTCTCAAAATTCCTAAAGTAACAGGGCTAGCACTGAATCAAGAAAAAGTCTTACAAGTGGTAGGATCTCATGGTACCCTGGATGAACCCTCTGTCACCACTCACCAGCTCAGCATATAGCCAGCTCACACTTCCATTGTGGATCACTGTCCATTACTAGAACGAACAGAGTAACCCTTGTGCATATGCTGGGAGCTAGTATGTCTGGCCTAATCTGTCTGGTGGTGACCTGAGGGACTCACCATCCCAGAACCTGCTCTGCATGTAGAAAACAGCTCACTGAGCTCTCCTATAGAATGCTATGTGAGAAGAGTCAAATGCCTGCCTGGGGCAAGAGATTGTTGGCAGTAGGACATATAGTGCAGTGCCTGGGACAGAAGGGAATAGTTTTCTAGGAAAAAGGGAATATTTGTATCCATGGAGGAATTCCTAGGGCAACATGTGCATGCCCAAACTAGCCACTGTTGGCCTGGAGCCATTCTTTTCTCATTTTATGGATAAGCTCTGCAAGAAAACACTGGTACCAGTCAACCTGCAAAGACTGGGTATGGTAGTTTGAAATTATTTTATGAATCCCCAAAAGAGAAGATTATTCTTGTGAACTAATCCATTCCTATGGGTGTGAGACCCTATCAACTGGACTATGTCAGAGAGGCATGATTCAGGTTGAGTCTCTGTCCTCTTGCTGGGAAAAGGAAGCCACCATGTTTGATCCTGCCATGTGAGATAAAGGACTCCAATTTTGCCCACTGCTCAGCTGCAAGGAGAGAAGCCCCCAAGTGACTAAGAGAGATGAGGCTGAGGGAGAGATGATCTGTATGCCTGATAGCTTGCAGCTGAACTCAGGAAGAAAGCAGGGCAGCCAAGACTGATGGAGGAGGCCCGGAAAGAGACAAGCCCTATCCTTAGTTGCCCACAATTGAGATCCAGGAGGTGATGGTGATTCTGGAGAGGAAGGCAGAGACCTCAGGAAAGAAAGGTAGCCATCTTGCTTCACCATGTGGCAGGTGAGTCTGGTGAGAAAACATCTCTTATGGCGACTTGAGTTGGACTTTTCACAACCTTGGAAACGTAAGCTTTTACCCCCAAATAATTCTCCTTTATAAAAGCCGACCCATTTCTGGTACTTTGCATCAGCAGCCCTTTGGAAAACTAAAACACTGGGCAAGGAATTTCCATTTCCCTCCTCCTTCCCCTTCTGGTCCTCCTCCTCCTCCTTTTTCTTATTAGCCCCTGGCAGTCAAGGAGAGCTCTGTTAAGAAACAGTAGTTGGATCCAAGCTTAAGAAACATATGACTCAGAGTCTAAATTCTAGCAATTAACACATTAAAATATCAAAATGCCTGGGTTCCAACAAAAGATTACAAAACAAACAGAGAAAAAGGAATCAATGTCCCAGGCAAAGGAGAAGATTAAAGCATTAGAAACCATCAATGAGGAGGTCCAGACCTGGGACATACTAGACAAGACTTTAAAATGTGGCCCTAAATATATTAAAGAGCTAAAAGAAAACATGGAAAAAGAACTAAAGGAAATCATGTAAAAAAGAGATGAACACAAAGAGAATATCATTAGGAGACAAATTATGAAAAGGAACCAAACAGAACTGCAGATCATAGTAACTGAAATTTAAAATTTCCTGGAGGAGTTCAACAGCAGATTGGAACTGGCAGAGGAAAGAATCAGGGAGCTTGAGGATAAGGCAATTAAAATTATTCCATCTGAGAAGAAAGAGGAAGAATGAAGAAAAATGAAAAAAGCCTGAGGAATTTGGGGCACCATTAAGTGTGTCAATATATGCATTGTGGGAGTTCAAGAAGGAGAAGAAAGAGAGAAAGGGGCAAGGAGACTATTCAAAGAAATAGTGACTTAAACTTCCCGAATTTAACAAAAGACATGACTATATATATACAAGACACTCAACAAGCTCCAACAGGATAAATCCCAATAGACCCACACTGTGCCATGTTATAGTCAAACTGTCAAAGATAAAGAGACAATTCTGAAAGCCACAAAGGAGGCTCAATAAGATTAAATGTAGATTTCTCATGGGAAATCATGGAGGCAAGAAGGCAGTGGGATGATATATTTAAAGTACTGGAAGCAAAAAATTGCCAACCAAAAATTCTATATCCAGCAAAATTATTTTTCAAATATGAGGGAGAGATAAACAAAAGTTAGGGAGTTTGTCACTAGACCAGCTCTACAAGAGATGTGAAAGAGATTTCTGCAGGTTAAAAAGACAGGACAATAGACAATGGATCAAAGCCACATGAAGAAATAGAGATCTCTGGTGAGGGTAACAACATGGGTAAATATAAATGGCAGTACTATTGTATTTTTGTTTTGTAAAAACCAAAATACTTTTTACTTCCTATATGATTAAAAGGCAAATGCATAAAATGTAATGGTAGCTTAGTGGTTTTAGATACATAATATATAAACATGTAATTTATGACAAGAACTGCATAAAAGTGAGGAGACAAAAGGGTATAAAAATAGTTTGTGTATACTACTGAAGTTAAATTGGTTAATTTAATTAACCAATTAATTTAATTAGCCAGGGTTCAGGCTTCTTGGGTTCCTCTCTTCCTGGGGCTCCATTTGTCTCCGGGCTCAGCTCCTCTGTTTCCTCCACAATGTCAGCTGTAGGCTATGAGGCTCTCTAGGCTTTGCCTCTCTCCACAAGGCCAGCTGTAGACTATCAGGCAAATAGCTCATCTCTTTGCCCAGGGCCTTCTCTCCTTCCTCACAACCAAGCTCCCCTGTGTGCTTACTTCCCTGGGCTCCAGCATTAAAACTCAGCATCAGAACTCCAACTCAAAACTCCAACTAACTCCTCTGCTCTGCCATGT
>JAQZBX010100633.1:0-11344 GCA_029593785.1 Cabassous unicinctus | reverse complement strand
TGGAGAGCTGGTGTGGCAATATGATACAACAAAAAGAGACACAGAGGAGAGACAATAAGAGAAGCAGCAGACCAGGGAGCTGAGATGGCGCAAGAGATTGAGAGCCTCTCTCCCACTCTGAAGGTCCCAGAATCAGTTCCCAGTGCTGCTTAAAGAGAAGACAAGCAGACACAGAAGAACACACAGCGAATGGACACAAACAGCAGACAACAGGGATGGGGGGGTGGGGGGAGAAAAATAAATAAATAAATCTTGGGGAAAAAAAAAGTCCTGGAGAGGAGCTGATGTCTTCAAGACGGTGGCATAAGACCTTCCCAGAAAAGTTTCCCTATAGAGACAACTAAATAAAAGGACATATTCCATTTGCTTGGATGATAAGTCCTAGAGAAGACTCCACAAATCAAAGGGGAGAAAATACTGATAAAAAAGGTAGGAGATCTGCAAATAAAAAGAGGTCCAGAGTGTGGCCAGTCTGGACCTCTTTGCCCACACTTAGTCCTGCACAGTTTAAGAGTCACAAAGCAGCGCATTCCATGTCATTGACCACAGAGCCACTCCTGGAAGTGATTTAGAATCCTACACACATACAGGCATAGGAACCAAAGGCCACATAGATTTAAGCTGGCACCCTAGCAGTTGATGAACAGGTACATACAAAGCAGCCCCCAGGAAACAGGAAACAAGAGTGACCCACAGTGGAACTGTTGGAAATCCATGAACCCTTCCAATTGGATCTCTAATTGCTTGTTCACCTAAATGAAAACATGGGCATTTTTGAATACTTACCCAAGTTGGCTCCCTGGGGTGGTAATACCTTATGTGGAAGTTACCAGAGGCAGAAAAGCTATACAGGAAAAAGGGGGGAAACTAAACTGCTATAAGGCAGAGTGAACAGAGGACTAAAAGCTATAGTGAAAAGGCAGCCCTGATTGTGGAAGAGCAGCTGGGCAAATAATAGCCACAAGGGAGGAAAATTTGTGTAAGAACAAACAGAATAGCCCCGAACTCCAGGAGCAGAGGAAAGGAAATCTTCTCCTAGAACTGAAACATATGCACATAAGGTAATCTTAAAAGTTGCAGCACATGCCCAAGGCAAGAGACAGGTGCCGAAGACCTGAGAAAATCTGAACTGCTAAACACAAGCTACTCTAAAGCTTAAGAATAGGCTGGACCAATCACTGAAGAAAAGCCTTAACACAGAATCTATAATAAAGCTCTAGGCAAGAGAGACAAACTGTCAAAATAATCAAATGCCCAGCATCAGCAAAAAAATCTCAAACCATACAAAGGAAAAAAGAATACATTCATGGAAATAAATTAAAACTTTAAAGGAAATACAAACATTGGAACAACTAATCAAAGTTGAAATAAATCTCCTAAATCAACACAAAGAGCTAAAGGAAAATATGCGTAGAAATGAATTAAATATGGATATAGAATGAAAAGATATTGAGAACATGATGTGTGAACAAAAAGCAGAGTTAGAAAGCTTGAAAGGAACATAAAAGAACTTGGGGGGATGAAAAATACAATAACACTAGAGGCATAGAACTGCAGATTTAAACAGGCAGAAGAAATAATCAGTGAAGTAAAAGAACAATTGAAATCATATAGTCAGAGGAATAGGTAAAGAAAAGAATTTCAAAAACTGAACAAAGCCTAAGTGAGTTGTGGGATAGCATGAAATATACCAACATACACATTAGGGGAGTCCAAGAAGGAGAAGAGAAGGGAAAGGGGGCAGAAAGAATGTTTGAGGAAATAATGACTGAAAATTTCCTAACTCTTATGAAAAATATAAGTATACATGTCCAAGAAGTACAACATACTCTAAATAGGATAAACTCTAATAGACCAACTCCAAGACACATGCTAATCAAAATGTCAAATGCTAAAGATGAAGAAAGAATTCTGAAAGCAGCAAGAGAAAGTGATTCATCACATACAGAGGATCCTCAATAATTTAAGTGCCAATTTTTTCAACAGAAACCATTGAGGTTGAGAAGGCAATGGTATGAAATATTTAAAGCACCAAAAGAGAACAAATGCCAGCCAAAAATCTTTATCCAGCAAAACTGTCTTTCAAAAATGAGGGAGAGTTTAAGACACTCACAAATAAAGAAAAAAAAACTGAGAGTCAGTCACTAAAAGGCCTTCCCTACAATAAATACTAAAAGGAGTTCTTCACCTTGAAAAGAAAGGTCAGGATATAGTGGCTTGGAGCAGCATGAAGAATTGAAGATCTCCAGCAAAGGTAATTTCATGAGTAAATGCAAAACCCAATAGTATTGCATTGTCAGCTTATAATTCTACTCTCTATTTCCTATAAGATTTAGGTAAAATTTAATAAGAAATCATCATATTTCCTTGTAATAGACAAAGAAAATATAAAAAGGTAATATCTAACAAAAACAACCCAAAGAAGAGAAAAACAGAAGGATGAGGAGCAGAGACTGTAAATGCTATTGAAGTTAAGTTGGTATCTTTTCAAACTAGTAGGTTATGGACTTATACTGTTTAATACAAACCTAAGGATGACCACAAAGAAAGTAATTAAAATACAGGAAGAAATGGAAATGATAAAGGGATCAGTCAGTTACATTACAAAAGATCAACTACACACAAAAGGAGGTTGCAATAAAGAAAAAGAGAGAAAGAAGATATGATACATAAAAACAAAGGACAAAATGGCTGAAGTAGTCCTGCCTTATCAGTAATAACACTGAATATAAATGGGATTAAACTCCCCAATCAAAAGACACAGAATGGCAGACAAGGTAAAAAAGGATGATCCAACTGTATGTTGTTTAAAAGACACTCACCTTAGATTCAAAGACACAAATACGTTGGAAGTGAAAAGGATAAAAAAAAAAATTCATGCATATAGTAACCAAAGGAGAGCTAAGAAAGCTATATTAATATAGAGCAAAACAGACTTTAAATCAAAAATGGTTACAAGAGACAAAGGAAGGTGAACATATTATTAAAAGGATCAATACACCAAGAAGAAATAACAATCATAAGCATTGATACACCTAACTTCAGTGTCCCAAAACATATGAGACAAACATTGGCAAATAATAGTTAAAGAATTTAAAACACCATTTTCATCAATGGACAAAACATCTAGACATAAAATCAATAAGGAAGTAG
Source organism: Cabassous unicinctus (assembly GCA_029593785.1). Classification (NCBI taxonomy): domain Eukaryota; kingdom Metazoa; phylum Chordata; class Mammalia; order Cingulata; family Chlamyphoridae; genus Cabassous; species Cabassous unicinctus. The sequence goes on along the minus strand of JAQZBX010100633.1, from coordinate 8,191 downwards.
AGAACTTGAACAATTTAATAAATGAATTAGACCTAACAGACCTATACAGAACACTAAATCCAGAAACATAAAAACACACATTCTTCTCAAATGCATATGGGTCATTCTCCAGAATAGACCATATGTTAGGTCACAAAAAAATCTAAATAAATTTTAAAAGATTGAAATTATACAAAGCACCTTCTCTGACCACAATGAAATGAAGCTAGAAATCAATGACAGATGAAGAAATGGAAAATCCACAAACACATGGAGGATAAACAACACACTCTTAATCAATGTGTCAAAGAAGAAATAGAAGGGAAATCAGGAAATATCTTAAGAAGAATGGAAATGAGAAAACAACATATCAAAACTTATGGGATGCAAAGAAGACAGTGTTCAGAGAAGTTTATAGCCCTAAATGCTTACCTTAAAATGGAAGAAACAGTTCATAACAGAGACCTAACTGCACACCTGGATGATCTAGAAAAAGAACAGCAAACTAGACCCAAAGCAAGCAAGCAAGCAAGAAAAAATTAGAACAGAAATAAATGAAATAGAAAATAAAAAAACAATCAAGATAATTAACAAAACAAAAAATTGGTTCTTTAGAAAGATCAATAAAATCAATAAATCTTTAGCTATACAAAGGAAAAATGAGAAATGATGCAAATAATTAAACTCAGAATTGAAATGGAGACATTACAACCAACAACAGAAATAAAAAGGATTATAGGAGAATACTATGAACAACTGTATGCCAACAAATTGGACAATCTAGATGAAATGGACAAATTTCTAGGAACACACCACAACCTGCAATGACTCTAAAACAGACAAATAATAAGTAAAGAGATTGAATCAGTGATCAAAAACCTTCCAACAAAGAAAAGCCCAGGACCAGATGGCATCACAGGTGAATTCTACCAAACATTCCAAGAAGACTTAATTCCAATTCTGCTTAAATTCTTCCAAAAAAAATTAAGAGGAGAGAGCACTTCCCAACTCATTCTATGAGGTCAGCATGACCCTAATACCAAAGCCAAATAAAGATACCACAAGAAAAGAAAATTACAGATCAATATCCTCATGAATATAGTTATGAAAATCCTCAACAAAATACTAGCAAACTGAAACCAACAGCCCATTAAAAGAATTATACACCATGATTGAGTGGGATTTATTTCAGGTATGCAAGGGTGGTTCACTGTAAGAAAATCAATTAACTCAATACACCACATTAACAGAATGAAGAAAAATAACACATGATCATTTCAGTTGCTGCAGAAAAGACATTTGACAAAATTCAGGACTCCTTGATTAAAAAAAAAAAAAACACTCAGAAAACTAGGAATACAAGGGAAAATCCTTAATACGATAAAAGGCATATATGAAAACCTAGAGCTAACATCATACTCAATTGTGAAAGATTGAAAGCATTCCCCTAAGATCAGGAACAAGACAAGGATGGCCACTGTCGCCACCGTTACTCAACATTGTACTGGAAGTTCTAGCCAGAGGGGTTAGGCAAGAAAATGAAAGAAAAGGCATCCAAATAGGGAAAGAAAAAAGAAAATTCCCTATTTGCAGATGACATTATCTTATGTAGACAAAATCATGAAAAATCCACCCTAAAAAGTTACTAGAGCTAATAAACAAATCCAGCAAAGTGGCAGGGTACAAGATCAACACCAAAAAGTTAGTGGCATTTCTATACACTAGTAATGAACAACCAAAGAGGAAACCGAGAAAACATCCATTTAGGATCACAAATTAAATAATCAAGTAGATAGGAATAAGTTTAACCAAGGATGTAAAAGACTTGTACACAGTAGACTACAAAATAGTGCTGAAAGTTGGACTTGAAGAAGACCTAAATAAATGGAAGGACATTTTGTGTTCATGGATTGGAAGACTAAATAGTGCTACAATGTCAATTCTACCCAAAGTGATATACAGATTCAATGCAATTCCAATCAAAATTCCAACAGACTTATTCACAGAAATAGAAAACCAGTCACCCAATTCATACTTTGGGTATGAATAAAAAATAATAACACTTCCACGTTTCTGCTCTGATATGTAATGAGCTTGCAAGTCGTCACTCCTGTTCTCACAACAAGCAAAAAGCCAAAAAAAATTGTAGATCAATGACTTTTCTGAGATCCATCAGAGAACTGAAGTCACAGCAGGACAATCCTCGGTACCTCCAAAAACAAAACAAAACAAAAAAAACACACCTAAAGCCACAGTTAAATATACAGAATATAGAGAATACAGATCAGCTTAGCCAAAAGAGAAGTCACCAGAGCCAGTAATTTACAAGAATACTTAAGTGGTAACTTCAGTGAATTGAGGGAGATACCTGTGGACTAGCTTGAGAATTAAAATCTCCTGGGGGCCCCATCTAAGAGGGACTGCCATACTTTCATAGGTTTTGCCAGCAAAAGCTCACCAGGTCCTCTCAAGGAAAATTGGAGAAAAATATTTCATTTGTCAGGAAGAAGAGGAAAAGTAATCATTTTGAAATATGCCTAGGGAAATATAACTGTGTTGATATAAGCTCAGAGAATTCTCCACAACAAAGGCCTATCCAGCAAGAGAAAAGACTTCACCAAAGCCTTACCTGACTGGGGAGTAGGTAACTTACCCAATTTCAGCCCCCTTCTAGCAATCACGCCTTGCTAAAGGAAGGAAAATAAAGAGCCAGGAAGCCCTTGTGAAAGTTACAGCCCAGAGACACAGGTCAACTAAAAAACTAAGAACTAATCATAAGATTATAGAATATTTCCCTTCCCCACATACCTTGTCACCGCATCACCAGGGCAACTGTATTAAAATGGTGAAGTAAAGCTGAAAGTACTTCAAGGCTCAGGCTTTATTTGAAAAGGAGTTTCTAGGGAAACCTCCAAGAAAACAGGAGAGACAAAACCAAGGACACTAGAGGAAAATGAAAACTCTGAAACCTACAGGTACAATAAACAGTAAACATAGCCTAACTCCTAGCCAGATAAATGTAAAACCTCACAGTAAAAACCTATCTACCTCAGTTCCTGTTATGCAATAGATACAGCTTTTAACAAAAATTTATAAAGCATGCTAAAAGGCAAGAAAAAAACAAAATCTGTAAGACAAAACAAGCACCAGAAACAGACTTGGATATGAGAGGTTTGAGAAATATGTTAAGGGCTCTGATAAAAAATTTTAAAAAAAATAGACAACATGCAAGAAAAATGGGTAGTGAAAGCAGAGAGATGGAAAGTCTAAGAAAGAATTTAAAGGAAATGCTAGAAATAAAAAACAGTCACAGAAATTTTTGGTAGTGTTCCTTCTTGTTCAGTTTTTTGGAAGAGTTTGACTAAGATTGATATTAAATATTCTTTGAATGCTTGGTAGAACTCAACTGTGAAACCATCTGCTCCTGGGTTTTTCAGTTTGGGGATTCATTTGATGGCTTTTTCAATCTCATTACTTGTATTTGGTTTGTTGAGGTCTTCTATTTCTTCTAGGGTCAGTGTAAGTTGTTAGTACTTTCCTAGTAATTTTTCCTTTCATCTGTATTGTCTAGTTTGTTGGTGTAGAGTTGTTCATAGTATCCTTTTATGATCTCTTTTATTTCTGTGGGGTCAGTATTAACATCCCCATTTTCATTTTTTATTTTATTTATTTGAATCTTCTCTCTTTTTTTCTTTGTCAGTCTAGCTAAGGGTTTTTTGATTTTGTAAATCTTCTCATAGAACCAACTTTTGATTTTGTTAATTCTCTCGATTACTTTTTTGTGTTCTCAATTTCATTTATTTCTGCTCTGATATTTGTTATTTCATTCCTTCTGATACTTTGGCATAAGTTTACTGTTCTTTTTCTAGTTTCTAGAGCTGTTATGTCATTGATTTTAGCTCTTTATTCTTTTATTATGTAAGCATTGAGGGCTATAAATTTCCCTCTCAGCACTGCCTTTGCTGCATCCTGTAGGTTCTGATATGTTGTATTCTCATTTTCATTCATCTCAAGATAATTTTTTATTTCTCTTGCAATTTCTTCTTTGACCCAATGATTATTTAAGACTGTGTTGTTTAATCTCCATATATTTGTGAAATTTCCCTTTTTCCACCTCTTGTTGATTTCCAGCTTCATTCCATTATGATCAGAGAAAGTGCTTTACATAATTTTGATCTTGTTGAATTTATTGAGATCTGCTTTGTGACCCAAAATATGGTCTATCCTCTAGGAAGATCCATGAGCACTTGAAAAAAATGTATATCCTGCTGTTTTGGTATGCAATGTTCTATATATGTCTATTAAGTTTAATCCATTTATCATAGGATTCAAGCTCTCTGTTTCTTTATTGATCCTCTTCCCAGATATTCTATCCAATTTTGAGAGTGGTGTATTGAAGTCTCCAACTATTATTGTGCAGACATTTATTTATCTCTTCAGTTTTGCCAGTGTTTGCCTCATATAATTTGGGGCATCCTGGTTAGGTGCATATACATTTATGATTGTTAGTTCTTCCTGGTGATTGTCCCTTGTATTAAAATATAATGTCATTCCTTGTCTCTAATAACAGTTTTGCTTTAAAAGTCTATTTCTCCCAATACAGGTATAGCTACTCCATCTTTTTATTTTTTTTAATTGCATGCATGGAATATCTTTTTCTGATCTTTCATTTTCAAACTATTGGTCCTTAGGTCTAAGGTGAGTCTCTTATAGACAGTATATAGATGGCTCATATTTTCTTATCCATTCTGCCAGTCTGTGTCTTTTGATAGGGGGGTTTAATCCATTAAAATAAAATGTTATTACTGTAAAGGCAGTTTTTATATCACCATTTTGACCTTTGGGTTTTATTATGACCACTCTTTTTACACTTTTAGTTATTTTACTGGTATAATCTTCATCTCTAGACTCTCTTCCAGGCCTCTCTCCCCTGTCTTTTCTTTCCAGGCTAAAGCTCTCCCTTTAGGATTTCCTGAAAAGCTGGTCTCTTGGTTACAAACTCTCTTAGTTTCTGTTTATCTGTGAATATTCTAAACTCTTTCTCTTCAAAACTGACCTCAGTAACAGATAGACTGACATAACAACAGCTTCCCTCCTCCCTGCCAGGGGTGGGGATGGACCCTCTGGAGTACCCAATGATCTAATTCTTGTGGGTTGAAAGCACCTGCATTTGCCCTGAGAGGCTGAGGGAATACTGTCCCTTCTGCCATTTATGTGGTGGGGATGGAACCACAGGTGCTGAACAGAACAGTCTGTGAAGACCAAAATCACCTGCAGTTGCCCAGAGAGGCTGAGGAAACACTAGCCCCCTCCTATCTTATTGGGGGGTGGATTGGGGGTGGATCCACAGGTGCCGAACTATTCAGTCTGTATGGGCTGAAAGCACTTGCAATTGCCCAGAGAGGCTGGGGGTGGCGGTGGAGTCACAGTCATCTAACAGTCCAGTTCGTGAAGGCCAAAAGTGCCTGCAGTTGTCCAGAAAGGCTGAGGAAACTCCAGCCCCCTCTTATCCTATGGGGGGGGAATGGGTAGAGTGGCAGGTGCTCAACCAACCTGTAATGTTGGAGAGGATGTGGAGAGATAGGAATGCTTATTCACTGTTGGTGGGAATGTAGAATGGTACAGCCACTGTGGAGGACTGTTTGGCATTTCCTAAGGAAGCTGAATATAGAATTGCCATGTGACCCGACAATACCATTACTAGATATATACCCAGAAGAACTGAGAGCAGAGACACAAACAGACACGTGCACAACAATGTTCATAACAGTGCTATTCACAACTGCCAAAAGTTGGAAACAACCCAAGTGTCCATCAATTGATGAATGGATAAACAAATTCTAGTTTATACACATGATGGAATATTATGAAGCACTAAGAAGAAATGAAGTCGTGAATCATATGACAAAATGGATGAACCTGGAGGACATTATGTTAAGTGAAGCAAGCCAGACACAAAAGGACAAATATTGTATAATTGCACTATTATGAATTAAACATATTATGTAAACTCATGGAATTAATAATTAGAATATAGGTCATCAGAAAATAGAATGAGGGTAGAGAATGGAAAACTGAGGGTCAGTCTGTGCAGAATTGATTAAAAGCTTGTTTATAAATATTTGGAAATGAATGGAAATGGTGAGAGCACATTATGGTGTTTGTGACTAACAGAGCTATTATATGGATATGACAGTGGTTGAAAGTGAAAGTCTAAGGACATGTATATTACTAGAAGGAAGGCTAAAAAATGTAACAAGGGACTGTATAACAATGAAACCTCATATGGAATACAAATATGGGTAGTATTGCATATAGAAACTGTTTTCACAAGATATAATACAAATAAACTAAAGAGAGAGAAACAGAATAGCAGCTTTGTATGGCAGGGGAGACATCGAGAGATTGAAAGACGATGAGTTTTGTTTGTTTGCCTGGTTGGTTTTTGGTTTTTATTATTATTATTTTTACTGGAATAATGAAAATGCTCTAGAAATTATTGAAATGATGAATGCACAGCTGTGTGATTGTACCAAACGCCATTGATTATATACTTTCAATGGATTTATGCTTTATTAATGTATATCAACAAAATTGATTTATTTAAAAAAAGTAGTCCCAAGGGAAAAAGAAATATATTTTGAACTAAATCAAAGAAAGAATACAATTTCCCAAAATTTGTGGGATTCAATGAAAGCAATGTTTACAGGGAAATTTATCACATTAAAAGCACAGATTAGAAAAAAATGAAAGATATAAAATCAATAATCTATACTTCCACCTTAGGAAACAATAGAAAGAAGAGCCATGTAAGCCTAAAAGAAGCAGAAGAAAATACATAATAAAAATTAAACCACAAATCAATGAAATTGAAAAGAGGAAGTCAATACAGAATTCAATGAAATCAAAACCTGATTCTTTGAAAAGATCAATAAAATTCATTAACCTTTAGCCAGACTCAGCAAGAAAGAAAGGGAGAAGACATAATATTTTTAATATCATAAATGAAAGAGAGGTCATCTCTACTGATCCCATGGAAATTAAAAGGATATAAAAGAATATTATTAATAACTTTATGGCACAAATTTGATAACTTAGATGATATGGACCAATTCTTTGAAAGACACAAACTACCAAAACACACATAAGCAGAAATAGATCATCTGTATAGGTTTATAACTAGTTTTAAAAATTGGCTCAATGATTAATAAATTTCCATAAAAAAGCACCAGACTAAGATGGTTTTACTGGTAGAGTCTATCAAAGAAGAAATGATATCAATTCTCCCAAAGCTCTCCCAGAAAATAGGATATGGAAAACTTTCTAACTCATTCTACAAGGCCAGGATTATCCCAATAGCAGAACCAGACAAGACATTTCAAGAAAGGAAAACTACAGACCAATATCTCTCAAGAACATAGATGCATGTTCTCAGGATATAAGGCTAATATACAAAATTCAATTACTTTCCTAAACACCAGCAATGAACATTTGGAATTTTAAACTAAATCACAATACTATATACATTAGTTCCAAAAAAAAATACATAGGGATAAACATAACAATATATATATGGTATATGTGAGGAAAATAATAAAACTCTGATGAAAGGAATCAAAGAACATTTCAATAAATGGAGAGATACTCCATGTTCCTGGATAGGAAGATTCAATATTGTTAAGATGTCAATTCTCTCCCAACTTGCTATTTCCTTGTCTATAGAAAGAGAGAGATAAATGTGGCAAAATATTAAAAATTCATATATCAGTAAATCCAAATGGAAAGGACATCTAATTTTCTGTACTATTCTTACAATATTTCTGTAAGGTTGAAGTTATTCCAAAATGAAAAAAATTAAAAATATAAGAGTTTAGAAAAAAGTACTTTGAACAACCAGCATTGGATGAGCACAAAGAAGAATTTGAAAGCATACACAGAAAAATAGCAGATCTTGCAGGAATGAAAGGTACAATAAATGAAATTGAAAATACACTAGAGTCATATAATAGCAGATTTGAGGAGGCAGAAGAAAGGATTGGTGAGCTTGAAGACATGGCCTACTAAAGTGAACATACAAAAGAACAGATGAAGAAAAGAATGTAAAAAATTGAACAAGGTCTCAGGGAAATAAATGACAGCAAGAGACGTGTAAACATATGTGTTGGGAAGCGGATGTGGATCAATTGATAGGGCTCCTGTTTACCATATGGGA
>JAQZBX010100632.1:0-11344 GCA_029593785.1 Cabassous unicinctus | reverse complement strand
TCACAGATTCTCAAACAACCCAGATGAGCTAAAGTAATAAGAAAGCCATGAGTGAAGTTTAGCAGCCATGCCCCCAGTGCTAGATACAAAAAGAAGGACAGGAGCGAAGCGGGTGTGGCTCAGTGGATAGAGCCCCCATTTACCATATGGGAGGCCCGGGTTCGCGTCCGGAGGCCTCCTTGTGAGGGCACACCGGCCTGAGCAATGCGGTGGGCTGATGCAGCAACCTCATGGCAAGAAGCGGGTGTGGCGCAATGGATAGAGCACCCGTTTACCATATGAGAGGCCCGGGGTTCGCTTCCCAGGGCCTCCTTGTGAGGGCAGGCCGGCTCGCGCGGCGCCGTGGGCTAATGCAGCAAGACCTCACAGCAAGGGGGAGATAAGCAGACACAGAGAAGACACGCAGCGAATGGACATAGCAACACAAGCAGCAAAGGGGGGGATAAATTAAATAAAATAAATAAATCTTAAAAAAAAAAGAAGGACAGGAGAAAAAGGGATACAGTTTGGTATAGCTTTCCAGAAGAAACCCTCTTCTGGCGAGATGAGAATCTTCCTCCAAACTGATAGGCATTGCTAAATATGATCAGCCTGATCCCTCCTGATGGGACAGTGTTTTGTCCCCATCAAGGAGATCTGGCAAACAAGGGCATTACCAGAAACCAAAGTAAAGACTGGTCAAGAATCTAGAATCCAAGTAAAACTACTGATCAATAAGGTGCTTTGGGGTGACTATCACTGTTTCCAGGATGTATGGATTATGTCATATGTGACTACAAGCATGACAAATCTGTGAGCTTAGAACAAAGCTCTGGCAGGCATATCAGAAGGCAGTTCTATTTGAAGGAGGTATCAAGAGGGGGAAGTAAGACAACCAGCATTTATTGAGCACTTACCATATGCTCGATACCATGTGCTAGTTTTCATGCTCATGCTTTTATTACCCACTTTGCTCTCTTTAATCTGTGGTTTCTCCTAATTGTTGTGTCTTTGGCCTCCCAAAGAATGACCACCTTGGAAAAGTTGAGGTAGCACAATGTAAATTAGCCAGGAGAAAAATGAGTTCCTGCAATCATGGGATAAGACCCCAAGAGAAGCTGGTTTGAAGACCATTCAGTTCAATTTGAGCCTGAATGCGGGAAGAAGCAGCAGCAGAATGCTGAAAGTTCAAGCCACTTTAGCATTCAATTTCCACAGTGGAAGCTGCTGCAGTTGACTAGCTCTAATTCAGTAAATTGAGGTGATAAGGAAGGGGAAGTCAATGCAAACAATAAATCTCTCCTTCCAAGCGACGTTTTATCTGAATATGTCAAAAAAAAATCTAGACAGGAACTATGCACCTCTAAAGCAGCAGCCTGATACATTTATTACCTGTAACTGAGTTTCCTAAAGATGCAGCATGAGTTAAGTACCCACACTTCAGCCTCTTCTATTCTATTTAAAACTTAGAAAATCACAATGTTCCTGATGAAAATCAGGAGAGATATATTGCTTGAAGAAATATGCCCAGGACTCATTAGACATTGACAGTCTACCTGCAGATCCAAACAGCTGGTCCCTGTTCCAGCACTTTTTGTAAATGGCATGTCAAATAAGGCTATTCCATGAGAAGGCACTAAATATGTAAGTTATTATTTAGTGCCCAAGCAGGGTCCAGGATGATAAGACTTGACATATAATTGGTCCACTAGTTCAGATATCTCCTCCAAAGTGGTGTTTTTTTTTTTAATTTGATTGATAGACCCCAGATATACACTATGCAGTGAACTATATATGTATCTACCTATTTCCTTTTTATCTGTACATGTTATTGGAGGTTAACTTAAGTGTAAATAAAATACACATATTTAGAAATTACAAATATTACACAAATCTAACAACATTGTGTTTCTGGAATTATCTGCCAGTCCCCTCTCACTGGAGAATTTTGCCAGGTGAGATTGGGCTAAATTGGTTCCCAACCAGTGGCAATTTTACCCCCTAGGGGACATTTGGCAATGTCTGGAGACATTTTTGTCACAACTTGAGGAGGTGTGTTACTGGCCTTTAGTGTCAAGGATGCTTCTAAACATTCCTACAATACATAGGACAGCCCCGGACAATCCGGTCCAAAATGCCACAGTGTTGAGGTTGAGAATCCGGATAAAGACCCCTTTCATTCATCATCCTGCTTCTATTTTTTGCTGCTTGACCTAGCTATACCTCACAGCTCTACCACCAGTGCAAACAAACAAGCAATTCTCAAATGATACTAATTTCCCAGACTCTCTACCTGTCAGGTTCTTAGTTAAAAGCCACTGAATCCACTCTACCTGGTTTAAACAGAACAAGACTGTGTGAAAAGATCTCAGGGAACTCAAAGAATTTCCAGGGCGTCAGAGAAACAGTTTTCAGGGCTAGGCAGGTGGAACAATGTCCAAACCATAACGCAGCAAAGAAAAGGCAGCACATATGTATGGATGATGCCTTTGCTACCACTCTGACCAAAGGACTGAGTCCCTCCAGCCCCTCCTTTCTCTTCTTACTTACTTCTGAACTGGAGCTTCATCCAGGTGGGTCTGATGGGCAGAGATTAGGTGATACACCTGTGATCTACCTGCACGGGGCTGAAGAGTGAACCTTAGCTTTTGTCTTGGGGAGGCAAGACTGATAGAGTCGAAAATTCTCCAAATTTTTTTGAGCATAGGAAAAAATGCTCCAAAGATAAATGCAGCCACAAACATTACTAATGTCTTGAAGTCCCAGTGTCCTGCTTTTACTTGGTTTCAGGCTATATTAGTCAGCCAAAGGGGTGCTAATGTGAAATACCGAAAAATGGGTTGGTCTTTATAAAGGGTATTTATTTGGGGTAGAAGTCCACAGATACCAGGCCATAAAGCGTTAAGTTTCTTCTCTCACCAAAGTCCATTGCCACGTGTTAGAGCAAGATAGCTGCTGACATTTGCCAGGGTTCAGGCTTCTTGGGTTCGTCTCTTCCTGGGGCTGCGTTTCTCTCCGGGCTTAGGTCCTGTTTCCTCCACAAGGTCAGCTGTAGATGATCAGGCGAATGGCTCACTTTTCTCCTCCTGGGGTCTTCTTTCCAACATCAAAACTGCTTCTCAAAAAATGGCTTCAACTCTGTTCTTGCCATGCCTTTTATATTTGATTCCCCACCCACCAAGGGGTGGGGCTCAATGCCCTACTGACATAGCCCAGGCAGGGCCCTAATCATAACTTAATCATGCCCAGATTAACAGATCAGTTTACAAGCATGATCCAATTATATTTTTGGAATTCATAATTACATTAAATTGGCCAACGGCTACACAGGCCTTAGTTGTAAATTCTTGGTTCCATGCTATTGCCTATTGGCCTCTGGTGAACTCAAGATCCCATGCCTCTGCTCTCCTTCTTATTCCTCAGGCCCCAATGATCTGCCAGAAATTGCTGCTCAGGTTCAAGTATATTTTTTGGCCACTGAGATGGCAGGTGGAGTCACAATTTACATGTTGCTGCCCACATGGGTTTGATCCTTTTGAATTCTCTTCCCCTTGAGATTCTTCCTTCCATGAGGCTACAGAGGTGAAGTGATTGTAGAGTGGACCCTCAGAGCAGTCCCAGCTAGACTCTCCTTTTCTTTCTCCTTTTCTTTCTCCTTTTCCTACAGGTAAAATATTTAAGAGCTTCTGGACTACCCTGAGCAGTAGTACTCTGGACTACCACCTCTCTTTTCTCCCTTTTGAGTAGTCTTCTCTCTCCAGTTTTTGCAGGTTGAAGTCAGGCTATTGCCCTGACCTGAGAAGGTCTGCAACAGAAGCCAGTTCTACTCTTGGCAATGGGGGACATGCTCCTGTCTCTGTGCTCTTTTCTGCTGCTCAGTGGCACATATGTGTGCTATTCACATCTTCATACATGTAGATTTTCCCTAGATCAGTGTGATAAGATTAAAAACTCAGGCTTGGGCTTAGAAGAAATAGGGAATGCAAGCCTCTTGGTCTTCTTTGATTAAGGGCCATTCTGACCTCCCACGCTTAGAGAAAGGCCTTCTCTGCAGGGCTCAGCCTGGCTCATATGAGTTCTGCATCAGAGTTTGGGTCCAGAGTCCCAGCTAGTAGCAAATATCCCTTTGCCTTGATTGCTGGCCAATGCCTCATGACTCTAATTCCTTCCAAGAGTTTTGTCTGGAGGTGTGAGCAATGGAGGGCCTTTGCCTTAATACGTTCTTAATAATATCATCCTTAAATGTACCCCAAACCATTCCTTCTAACTCTGCTTCCAGCTCTCTCCCATACTCTCCTCCCTGTGTCTGGACTTCACCTCCTTGGTTGGGGTTCCTGACTCAGCTCATGCCTTGAACCCAACACTTCCATTGTCTTGTGTGAGCCCTGGGCTCCATGCCAGTTTTCATGACACTGGGTGTAATGACAGCGATGGCCAATTCCAGCCTCAGTACTCTCAGTCTCTCTGGAAGTAACTCATCCAAGTCAGTCTTATCTATTGTTAACAGGGCCTTGGGCCAACTCAGATCAACACAGGAGGAAGTGTCCACTCTGGTGAGAAGAACATGAGTTGGGCCCAAAATGACTATCAACCAAGCCTATCACAGGATAAAAGGTTACACTTGGAGGGTTCGTTCAGTCATGTAGGGGAGAAAGCAAAAGCTTTTGAGATAGCCCTGTCCCTTACTAATTGTGTGACCTTGGGTGAGTTACCTAACTTCTTTGAACTGTAGATTTCTCAATTGTAAAAGGGACCATGAGGCTACCTCCTAGCTCTTAGAACTGAGCATGATGACATTATGGAGTTCCTAGTCCATGATACAATGGGTCCCAGCACCTTGCCGGTATACTGGGAAATAGAGGAAGTGAACATTGTTTTGTCTCATGTGAAAGCATTTATGCTGCCTCTAAGGACAACAGATTTTTTTTCATCTCAAAGTCATCACAGAATTGGGCTAGGAATAAAGTGGTGAGAGTTTTCACTCCCTTGAATAGAGAAGGCCACTGGCACAAGTGACCACAAAGGTCTTGGGATCTCAAGTCCAGTGGGGGCAGTTTTCGAGTCTCCCTGCAGCCTTGCTCATTGGTACCAAGATGGACCTCAGAGGTTCTGGCTGGAGTGAGTCTCCCTAGGAGTAGCATCCAGGGGTACAGGGAAAAGGCCTTCTGATCCCCAAAAGCTCTCTCACTGGTGCTTGAAATTCCTCCTATAGGGAACACAACCTTTTCTTTACAATGAGAGAAGAAGCTTAAAATGCAAATATCACCTTAGGAAAGGAAACCTCAGAATGAATTTCACACTAAAGTATAAATGCCTGACAGTATATTCTTCCCTGAGCGCATTCTTGAAAGGCTCACTGCATGCCTAACGGGGAGGTTCACTGAAGACAAAGTGCCAAAGAAAGGACAAGCCTGGACAGAAGACAAACTTCTCCTACTTCTCCTATGAGATTATGGTTCTGGCAAAGAGCCAACAATGTAGTGGCTCTTGGAGAGAAAGCCCAGTGTAGTTAGAATGATTTGCCCAGGACCAAAGAGCAAAGTGATAGCGGAGCTTGTATTTGCAATTCAGTAATTTCCTCTCTGCTCTTACCCCACAAGTGATAATGTGTGTAGGCCAACATCAGAGCATGCTCACTTTGTACCATCGAGAACACCTGCCATGCCAGGACTGCTCCTTCACAGCCAACCATCAGCTATGAGTCCTGCAACAAATTAGTACTGCATAAAATGATTCAGCCTAAGGATATTCTAGAAAATACTCATGATGACAGATGAGCAAATTCCTGCCAGGGGACCTGTTCATGAGCTGCTAAGGCTCATGACCATTACAGATTCACTCAACATAGAAAGACATTTCTCAATCCCAGAGGATACACACGAAAGTATATGCCTGGTACTATTAACTACAATAATGATAAGGGCAATATTTACTGAGCATTTTCTCTATACCAAGCATTGAATTTGATGTTTAACTTGTTAAATATGCACAACCTAGAGTACATCGAAGGCAAGCCAACTAGCTCAGCATTTTGAGGAAATGGTTTCTAAGGACATGGTAGCTCCTTACATATTGATGTAAACTTAGGCAGTGTTATTTCTGGAAATATCACATTAGAGATGCGTGTCCTGGCAATAGGTGATTGCTGCGAATTTAGCAATGATCATATTACATTGTATTCATTCACATAATCAATATTTTAAGCACCCACCATGAGAAAGGAAGCAGGCTGGGACCTGAGTATAGTGAGTAGAACAGCATCTCTACCCACAGGGAATTTATGGCCAGCAGGGGAGGGGAATTGTGAATGGAAATAACCAAAGAGTAAGCAATGTGAATGTAAGAAGTAAACTGTGAGCATATTGCTATAGAGGTTCAGGGGAAGAGGAGATTTCTCCTGGATAGAGGTGCTGGGGTAGAGGATGGGACATTTGAACTGGGCATGAAGGAGGTAGGAAAAGGAGGTGGGTTCAAAAGGTAGGCAGAGAGAAGAGCAAGGGTGAGTCAGTCACGGGGCAGGAAGCCACACAGCACGTGTGGAGAAGAGAGTGTTCAGTTAAGCAACATTTGTTGAACATTTGTCACATGCCAGATGCAAAGAGAGTCAAAACAAGGCTTTTGTCCTTGAGGGGCTCACACTCCAGAGCAGCTCTTCTCGACGTGCCCATCCACAGGAAGATAAGGAGCCTGTGCCAGAATGAGTATCACCCTGCCTCTTCCTTTATTCAGAAAGTCTGGCTATGAGACAAGCAAGCTGAACTCATGACAGAATTGATTTACATTTTGGCCCAAGCTCACCTCATCACAGATGAGCAACTAGAGCATGGATCACACTTGGAATCACCCTTCCCTAGAGCAATGGTCTCCAAAATGGGTGCATGCAAGAAGAAAATATATATATTTTTAAAATTTTGTGCAGTTCCACAATATTTTATCTGTTACCCTTGGGGCCAGATGTTCCTTGGAATACAGAATTTGTTTTGGATGTTAGAAAGATAATATAGTACATGTACCATGGATTATATAACTCACTGCTATAGTTTCCTGGCTGCTAAAACAAATACCATACAATGAGTTTTCTCAAACAATGGGAATTTATTGGCTCACAGTTTTGAGACTAGGAGAAGTCCAAATTTGACCTTCAGCAAGGCAATGCTTCTTTCCAAAGATTGTGGCATTCTCGAGCTGGGTGCTGGCAATCCTTGGTCCTTGGCTTTTCCGTCACATGGCAGTGTGCATGGTGGCCTCTCCTGGCTTTCAAGAGAGAACAGGAGCTTTGAAGTCCAACCAAAATGATTCAAATAATTCCATCAAAATGTCTGCACATAATAAGTGTGTGAGTTGGGATGAGTTAGCAATCTACTGCAGACACTGTTTTCTCATCTATAAAATAGAAATGATTCCTCTGATGATTCTGTTACCACCATTTGTAATCATGCATGTTTGTATGCTTATTTGTTTAGTCTGTATCCCCAGTAAAATAAAAGCTCCTTGAGGGCAGGGATCACATCTTGCTTTTTAATCACTGCCTGTGTATGTAAATGTGACTGGTATAATGAAGCACCCGTATAAATTAATAACATAGATAACTATTGCTGAATGGATGAATGGTCACTCCTCGCTGTTGAACTAACATAGGATGTAGAGCCCAGTCTGACTCCTAGACTTGACTCTGAGTTTCAGTCATAGTTGAATACCCAGGAGGACTTTGTTCTGAGACCAGCCTCCAGGCTGTTCCCAGCAACTTGCCTGAGCTTCTACTTCCTCTGCTCTGAGCTCTTATTCCTATCTCCCCTAGAGTCTCTGACTTCTATTGGGATGGAGGGGGAGCCCAATAAATTGTACCCTTTTCCCTGTCTGAGTTTTAAACCAATTGAGAAATATGACAAAAGAGCACTTCATATGGAGGATAAAATATTACCTTATTTCTGATAAAACTGATATTGGAGGATATGGCTTACATCTGGGGTAAGCGGGTTCCTAATACTGAATCACAGAATTAAACAGACATATTCGCCCATTCCCAGGCAGGGATGGACAGGGCAGTCTTCTCCCTTCAGGGGCAAAGCCTGTCCACATGGAGGAACTGGATGGAGCACGTCCTTCCAGTTCACTCTCCAGAAAAAGGGGAGAGAAAGGGCTTGGAGGGGCTATGTCTCACCAATCAGAGTAAGTCACTCCTCCTGCCCAGGGAAGGAAGGAGAGAGATGCCAGGAGAGTTATGCTGGTGGGGTTTCTTCCACAAGGAAGGAATGTTCAATAGTCAGAAAGAAGCATTCAGCCTCTGCCCAAAGCTTTGCCTGGCCAGAATCTGGTGGAATCCCAGATACCATCTGCTTGCCTGCCTGACTCAGCATGTCCCATTCCCCACCTCACCTCCCCACCCCCGGTAAGACATCACCACCTCAGTTCAAACCTCAACTCCAGGGGGTTCCCTCAAATTACCATGGCCTTTGGTCTTGTAGGCAGCAAGGAAAACTTCCCTAGGGTCTGAGGTCAAGGCCAGGCCTCCCAGCCTTCCTATAGCTCTTGCAAGAACCACAGCAAGGCACTGTCTGGCCTGTGACTCCCTCTCCGGTGCTCTTTCCCCCCTCACATTTCTGCCCCTGTTGTTCCATCTTCTGGCAAGGGCAATAGCCAAGGCTCCATATAGCAGCACCCAGTTCTCATGAGGTCTCCCTCCAAGTGGCTTCAATGGATCTATGGGAAAGTATGTGGTGGTTGTAAATGTGGTCTTTTCAATTCACAGAAGTTATAAAACCTTGCAACCTGTCCCACTGGCCTGTACCCCCTTGCACTTGAGTTTCTGATGCATAGCCTAAGCTATAGAGGTTACTGTGGTCATAGGACTTCAGGTAACAGAAATGCCTCTTGAGTACCAGATGATCATGGAGAGAGAGAGAGGAAAATACTATATGACTTTATTATGTACTAGGGATGTGCTGAATGCTTTAGACAGATCATGTCATTTCATTCACAAAACAAGCTCATGAAGAAGGTCCATCATTACCCACCCCTGCCCCAGGAGCCTGGGGTTCAGCAAAGTTAACCAACCCAGCTGGCCAAGGTCACCCGACCAGTCAGCAGAGTAGCTTCTGCCAAGTGCCAAGCTCTTCTCTTACCCACCACACTCTGATGAGGATGTGCAAAGGGCACTGAGGAGAATCGACATCTGTAGATCCTCAATTTAGCCAAGTCTCTTAACTGCTCTGACTCAGTTTCCTTATCTGTAAAAGGAGTGATTACTTTCCTATCTCCAAAAGGCATAAGGATTTAGTGAGATGATCACAAAACAGGGTGGGCCAAGATATTCTGGAAATTAAAAGTAACACCTAAGAGATCATACTTTGTGCTACTGCAATCCGATGGTCCTAAAACCCACAAAATGGGAATAAGCAAGATTCCTAGCTGTGCCCCTGCTTCCAGTTGCAGCCTTAAGAAGGCCCAGCAATGCCCAAGGGCCCCCCTTTGTGGGGTTGTGGGCCACACCGCAAGTGCACGGCCCAGCCATAAACACTACCACGCATGCAAAAACAGAACGTGCCCTGCTTTCCATTCTTTCATTCCAGAAATAGTGAGGACCTCACAGCAGGTTACAGGGAAAACAGTGGAGCTGCCATGTTTTGATTTTACCCAGAACTTCAGAGAAGAAGAGCAATTCCAGAGCCCCTCTGTGCAGGAATGAGGAATGAGTGCTTAATTCCTCCAACTTTAGCTCCCAGTTAGCCTGAGTCTAGGAAGAATAAATATTTTTTGAAGGGTTAAGCAAGTGATTTTGTTTTCTAAATATATGCTGACATGGGGTCACAAAAAAAGAAATACAGATTCAGATGGGGTCTAGAGAACAGGAGCTAATATTTGAGCACCAACTATCTCAGACACAGAACTGAGCATGTTCCCATGAAGTAAGGATCATCACCCTCATTTTATTACAGATGAAGGAGGGGAAGCTTGGAGAGACTAAGTGGCCTGCCCAGGCACATGGGTAGCAAGTAACAAAACTGAGGTCCAAATTCAGCTTGTCCATCCATAATCCCATGCTTTTTCCAGGGCACTCTTCTCTGCTGACTTATTCAAATACCCCTTCATTGCCAGGTGACCAGGGAGCAAACATACTGTCAAATGTTGGTCCCTCTTATTTTCTCTCTTCATCTGTCTGAAAATGTAACTTTTTCCCATGGCAGTTTAGAAAAGTAGGCCCTTTAGACAATACATTGGTGGCATTGAGTTTTCCATCTCACCCTAGAATAAAAACACTTTTGGAAGCTGACACAGATGACCCCACTATCCCCCGATTTCATTTAGTACTGAGTGGCTGGTTTCAGTCTGTTCCTGGGATGCTGCTGACAGGGCAGACCAAGATGTCGGAGTGGTCAACAGTTACCAGAGATGGTGCCTGGAGCCACAGTCCACCCCAGTGAGAAGGCTAGAAGCCTCCGGAGGAAAGCCAGGCACCAGGGATAGGTTCACCGGTCTCCATTCCTGTGAACCAGGAAACAACAGGGGTTCCTCCAGCTTGTGGTCACACACCCCTGTTTTATTGATGTCCCACATTTCCATGCTGGACTCATAACCAGCATTAGAAGGACTGGGTCTAGTTTAGGCCACCACAGCTTGAAATGGAAGGGGGAGAGTTTGGAAAAAGTCTGGAAGAAAGCATTAAAACATTGAGAAAGAGTTGGAAAATGAGAGAGTATGAGAGGGAGGAGAATGAGCACTGCCTGGAGAGAAGAATGAAAGGTGGTATCTTTCACAGGCAACTCCTTACTCCTGGTATATTGTTTTTGTTGTAGAAAAATGCTTTAGAAAGCCTCTATTATTCCAATTTTTGGAAAATCCTCCAAATGCCAAACTCTACTATTTGTACTATTTGTACCCCCCACCACATCCAGTAATGTCATTTACTTCCTTAATGACAGAAGAGGACTGTACGTAACACCTACTTTTTCATTTAGTTAGAACAGTGGCTCTCACCATGGGTGCACATTGGAATCACCTGGGAAGCATTCAAAAGTAACAATACCTGGGGAAGCGGGTGTGGCTCAATCGATAGAGCTCCCGTTTACCATATGGGAGGCCCCAGGAAGCAAACCCTGGGCCTCCTTGTGAGGGCAGGCTGGCCCGCGCAGCCAGGTGGGCTGATGCAGCAAGACCTCACAACAGGAAGCGGGTGCGGCTCAATCAATAGAGCCCCCGTTTACCATGTGTGAGGCCCCGGGTTCGCTTCCCGGGGCCTCCTTGTGAGGGCAGGCCAGCCCCCGCGGCGCGGTGGGCTGATGCAGTAGGACCTCACAGCAAGGGGGAGATAAGCAGACACGGAGAAAACACAGCAAATGGACACAGCAAGCACAAGCAGCAAGGGGGG
>JAQZBX010100631.1:0-11344 GCA_029593785.1 Cabassous unicinctus | reverse complement strand
CCACACTGATGAAGGATGTTGGTGTGGGATGTTATGGGAGGTGTGGGAGGCAGGGAACATGGGAATCCTTGTAATTTCTGAGTAATAATTAGGTAATCTAAGCACCTTTAAAATATATATATATATAAAATAACATTTTTGTAAGAAAATACACATATATGCATATATATTTGTATATCATTTTACAAATATTGGTATGTACTGTGAAAAATCTTGATTTTTATGAATAATAAAAATAAATAAAAAAAAAGAATAACAACACAATAGTGAAGAAGTGCAACACACAAGCCAATTTCAATACTTAATATAAACCTACAAGAAACAAGGCAATATTTATTGGTGAAAAATAGGCACAGTGATGAATGTAGAAGAATAGAAATCCCAGATATTGAACAATAGAAATATAGTCAACTGATTTTTAAAGAAGTTTTAAATTACATAAATATTACATAAAAAAAAATATAGGGGATTCCCATATACCCCACCCTTTTCCCTCTCACACTTCCCCCATTAACAATATCTTTCATTAGTGTGGTACATTTGTTACAATTGATGATCACATAGTGAAGCATTGCTACTAAGCATTGTCTATTGTTTACATTAGACTTTATACTTTACCACACAGTTTTATAGTTTTTGACAAAATGTATGATGGTCTGTATCCATCATTGCAATGCCATGCAGGGCAATTCCAATGTCCCCAAAAATGCCCCATGATACCTATTTTTCCCTCTCTCTCTGCTCAGAACCTCTGGTAGCCACAGCCTTTATATCAATGATACAAGTTCTTCAATTGCTAGAATAATAAGTGTGCTTTAGTCCATAGTTTTATTCTCCCCTTATGTTTGTTCATTCCAATATTGAGGATTTGGGTATGGTGATGCCCCCTCTGTTTCTGATTGAGAAGGGGCTTAGATCCTACTGGGCAGGTAGATGTATCTGTCTTGCTTGCAAGCAATTGATCTGTGACAAAGAAGCTGAAGCACTTTAAAGGAGAGAAGACTATCTTTTCAACAAATGGTGCTGTAATTATATGCAAGTACATAAATAAATAAATAACCCAGACACATACTTTCACAGAAATTAGCACAAAATGGTTCATAGAAAGCACAGAAGTAAAAACTTGTGTAAGAAAACACAGAAGAAAGCCTAAGAATCCATGCAGTTGGCAAAGAATTTTTAGATACAATATCATAGGAAGGATTTATGAAAACAATGTTAACCTTTACTTTATTGAAATTAAATACTTCTTTTCTACTAAAGATATTGCAAAGGCAAAGAAATTTCAAGCCATACACTGTAAGGAAATTCTTGCAAAATCCTCATATCTGACAAAGGTACAAATGTTGTTATAATACAAGTATAACAACGCAAACAAGCCAGGTAAAATTGGGCAAAAGTTCTACACAGATACCCCATCAAAGAAATTAAATTGAAGTCAAAATGTAATATTAAAAGGGAATTACATGGAAAAAATACAATTGGTATGACCTATGGACTGCGGTTATCAGCAATACTGTAATATTCTTGTATCTATGCCAAAGAGGTACTGTGTTGATAATAGGGGAGTGTGGACAAAGTGTGCCAAATGTATGCTAAGGATTATGGTTGTGGTAATAGTCTGATGACATTATTGCATCGGTAACCAATGTTCCACCGTGGTGTGGTGTGTTGATGAAGGGGTGTTGTATGGAAAATCTACACATGTTCATGATTGTTTTGTAAGTTTGCAACTTCTGTAAGAAAAATATATTTTAAAAAATAATAAGATGGGTTGGGTGGAAAATACACAAAATGTTAGATATGGGTTATAGTCAGTCATAAGATTTTGATGATATTCTTTCATAATTTGTAACAAATGTCTCACAATGCAAGGTGTTAGTAGTGGGTTGATGTATGGGACCCCTGTATGAAGTTATGCTTTTTTGTTTTGTAATTTCACATTTACTATACACTTATTGCTTATGTCTGTTCATGTATGAATGATATTTCAATATAATTTTTTAAAAAGGGGATTAGAAGGGAAGAGTTGAGAAATGGGTATTTCCCCCCTTTCCCTCTGATTGCTGAGAATCTTGGAGAAATGGGAACATCTGATTGGAGTTGGACTGGTCAGCAGTTGTGGCTTTAGAGTTGACATTCTCAAGCTCCAGCATAAGTACAGCTTTCTCCAGCCAGAGGTCTCAGAATGAAAAGGGTCTCTCAGAGAAACATTCAATCTGGTTAATGATGCCTATAGGACTCTTCTAGCCCCCTGAGCAAGGGACTGTAACTTGCAAGCTAAACTCCATGGACTAGAGATTTGCAAAGGGACATATTATGAAATAGGTTGGGAATTTCTCATGGAAATAATGGAAATCAATGAAAAACATGTAGAAGTTCAAAGTGAAACTGGCAAAAAGAGATTTAATCCATTGTCAGACATGTCTGTGGTGTGCCCATGGTGTTATCAGGCTCAGTCATGGCACTGAGAATAAAGTAACAGACAAGAAAGACATGGCCCAGGTCTTCATGGAATTTATATATTATAGCTCCACATGTCCAAAATGGAGTTCAGGAGATTCCCTCTCTCCCTCCACTAGGATTAATTCCTAAACTTCCTCCCCCACAGTTATCTGCTAAGGTCCAACTAAACAGAAAGGCTATACTAAGAATGGGTGCAGAATTTTGAAAAAGATGACTTTGAAAAATCCAAGGAAATTGTAACAAAGATGAAAAACTTTTCAAATGTGGAAAAAAAGATAAAAGATGCTCAACATAATTTGTCTTATGGTAATTGCAAATTAAAATAACAATGAGACACCACTACATATGTGTTAGAAAGGCTAAAATTAAAACAAAACAAAACTGAAAACCCCTTCTGCTGGTGAGGATGCAGAACACACCAACACCACTGCTGGTGGAATCCAAAGGGGGCACAGTCATGTTGGAATACAGTTTAACTGTTTCTTACAAAGCTAAACTTAGTCTTACCAAAGAAACCAGAAAATATGCCCCTATGCATTTACTGAAATGATTTGAAAATAAATGACAACAAAAACCTTCATGTGAATGATCATTCCAGTTTAATTCATTATCACCAAAACTTGGAAGCAACCAAGATTTCTTTCACCATGTGAATTGACAAACAAATGTGGTACAGCCATACACTGGAATATATTGTTATTGTTTCTTTTAAAAAATTCTATTGTTGCACTATATTCTTTGAAGTTATCTCAACTTAATCCTCTAAAGTTTTTACTCAAATTTTCAATATTATTTAAAATACCCAAGTGCATTCTCTTTCTGATATGCATCTTTCTGTTATAGCATTCTTTTTGAATTCTGGACTTTAGATCTCTTTAATTATTCTTTTTTAATTCTTTCTCTCAATAACTTATTAAAATGTAATTTATTTTAATAATCTATTATAAGATTTTTATTCCACATGCTCCTGTACTTCTAGCTGGTTTCTTATCCAAGTATTTATTTGCTTATGCTTCTTTTTGAATCTGCATTTTGCTTTGCAGATTTACTCAAAATTTGTAATATTAGTAGGTTTCATAGTTCAAAAAATGTCACAAAGAAAATAGAGAATTTTTAAATGTCAAGTTTCTTGATTTGTGGAAAGATCTGGAAGGAACCCACATTTAAACATTATTTTTGTAAATCTCATGCTCATCAGTTTTAATAAAATTCATTTTATCACTTCATGCCAGGCAACTATAAGACTGACTCTTACCCTCCTGAACTTAATATAGTGAAAACAAACTGGAGATCTCATTGTCCAGGTTGTGTAAATACTGGTAAACATCCTCTCCAGGTGCACTTTGCCTCTGAGGTAACAAAAGTTCATGTCCCTGAACATAGAAGCAATGCCACCCAACTCAGTTAAAAATGTAATTTCCATTACACTCATGGAGTAAAAAAAGGGACAAATAATTCTTTTCCTAGAGTAGAGACAGTGTGACATTTAGGTGTAACTAAAAAAGGTTTCCAAAAATTCTGGTTCTGGAAGATGGAGATCCATGTTTTTCCACATCACCCTCCCTCATGACACTTGAGTACCCATGAGACCACTTTCCCATTTACATCAGGACAATGATTAGCTCTTGGGTCTGAGAAAACAGTCATTGGTTTGCCATTAGCTCAGAAACCAGAGGCTGAATTCACAGACAGGGATCTGGTCTGGAGCTGCCTGTCACAGCTCCTCCTTGAGTAGGCAGGGTGGGGAGGTTCTCAGGACATTCAGAGATCAGTCCTCCTTCTCATATGGAATGTGATCCTCCATCCATTCAGCCTTGAAGCCAAAGACACAGGGAAAGATGAGAGGTCTTGTTCTGTACAGACAAAGCAGGCACTTTGTGAGAGCAGAGCAGGGCAGATTGAAGTCCCTCATTGAGAGCCCCTGCTTAGGGCTTTCTCCATCCCACACACCCTTGTTCAGTGCCCACTTGCTGATGGAGCTGGCACTGCCTCTCCTTGAAGGTGCTGCAGTTCCTGGGCTCCTGCAGTCTGCAAGCTGCTTTGTCCACCTGTCTACCCTTGTTTCCTATCCTAAGCTTTGAAGCAAGCTGTTCTCCATTATGACTGGTTGTTTCATGGTGGGTGTCCTTCTAATGTGTTTACAAAGATGAGGTCATTTTCTTATATCAATGCTGGGCTATGGTTCCTAACATCATCCCCTCCTGTGGTTGGAGACCCTGGGAAAAGGGTGACAGGTGGCCAGAGCTGAGCAGGAAATAAACTCCATGCAGTGCACCCTCCATGCTGTGAACACCATGTGTTGCCCTGTGGGGTGGGGGCAGCTCTCTGTGCTCAGACTACAGAACCACCCACTAGAGACACAGGTCTAGATGATGGCAAGGCCTGGGCTGGAGCCCAGGTCAACCAGGGCTAAGCTTGGTTGTCCCCACCACCCAGCACAGGTACACCTAGGAAACTCAGTAACCTGCTCAGCCTCTAGTACCCATAGCAAAGACACATGCAAATCACCCTGGGACCTCACAGAAGAAATCCCTGTCACAGGCTGGGCCTGTGTGGTGGGTCTTCATTCTCCAGATGGACATGCAGATGCTGAGGCTCTTCCTCTGTCTGCGGGTAGCTCCCCTGGGTGAGGGTCTTCAGGGTTCAGGAGTTCACACGGGCTTGACTGTGGGGCAGGACAGACTCACAATGACTTTTTTCCTCCAGGTGTCCTGTCTGAGTTCTCCCTGAAGGAGTCAGGTCCTGGGCTGGTGAAGTCCTCACAGACCCTCTCCCTCACCTGCTCTATCTCTGGGGTCTCCATTACCAGCAGTTAAGGATGGAATTGGATCTACCAATGCCCTGGAAAAGGGCTGGAATGGATGGGGTTCTGGTACAAGACAGGGAGCACAAGCTATAACCCAGATTTCCAAGGCTACATCTCCATCACTGCTGACACATCCAAGAATGAGAATTCTCTGCAGTTGAACTCTATGAGTGCAGAGGACATGGCCACTTATTACTGTGCAAGAGACGCAGTGAAGGGAAGGCAGTGTGAGCCCAGACACAAACCTCCCCTGCAGGAGGGAGATGGGCTGCAGGGGGTGCTCATGAACAATAAGGACAGGACTCAGCCCCAGGAGCAGGTGCAGGGGGGGAGAGGTTTCTTTTCAGTGTCTGGGGCTTCCTCTCACCAGAGCCCATTTCCCTGAGGACTTGTCTTCCCCTTTCCTGAGTTCTTTATTTCAGTCCCCAATGCAATGTCAGGAATATTCAAAGCTGCAACTGCTTCCCTTCTAGAGAGAAATGAGGTCACTGCCCCTGTCTCTCCATCCCCTTATTTTGGTCTTTGACCTAGCTCCCAGTGTAACCTTTTGTAGCTCATTTGAACTAGTATGTCAACCACCACCTGAAAACCACAAATATTTTGTGACCAATAATGCCTTTCTGTCCTTTCTAAAAATTAAACCCAAGTTAGGGAAAGAATGAGTAATTAAACTATCAATTTTTCTTTGTAACATAGATTTTATATCTTTAAAGTTTTTAATTCACAGAAAAACTGAGAAAATATAGAGACTTCTTATAGATCCCATAAATATTTTCTACTGTTAATCTCATATATCTATGATGCATTAATCAAAACTAAGTTACCATTAATAATAATGATAATAACTTATAGATATTTTTGGATTTCACCCATTTTTCTATGTATGTTCTCTTTCTTCTATTGGATACAATCCTGTACACCATGCTTCTTTGAATGTCTAGAAGAGTATTCGATTGTTGGGTCTTCTCCTTTGCCTGGTGACAGCATTCCAAATTGAGTGTCTCTCACCTGGGACATGTGTCTATGGGGATGGCTGTGATTACTGTGACTGACAGGGATGGATTCTTCTTCCTTCCTGGTGCCCTATTCCAGGTGCAGCTACATAAGTCAATCCCAGGAGTAGTGAAGACCTCACAGAACCTCCTTATAATCTGCTCTGACTCAGTTTACTTCTTAAAAACCAGTATTTCCTGTAGCATTGGATTTGCCAGCTATCAGGAAGGGCTCCTTAGATAAGAAAATGGTTATTGTGGAGTCAGAAAATACAATCCATTCTTCCAGGGTCACACTGCATCTCCAGGGACACATCCAAGAACCAGTTCTGATTGCAGCAGAGCTCCATGACTGCCAAGAGCCCTGTGATGAATTACTGTGCTGGAGACACACAGAGAGGGGATGGCAGATGAACCCAGACTCAAAGCTTCCCTGCAGGGCACAGAAAGGAGCTGAGCTAAAGGGGCACTCAGGACCTATTGAGTACAGGGAACAAGCCCAGGAAAGGGGCAAATGTTCTCCCAGGATCTGAGTTTTCCTCACTGCCATAATTTGGAAAATAACAGTAAATGATGGTAATCCAATTCATTTCACTGCAATAATCAAGACTGCAGTGGAGGGATAGATACATAGATTAATGGAACAGAACATATGGGCTATGGATAAAATAAGAATTAGATATAAAATGGAATGCTCAAATCAGTAAAAATAATCTGATAAATTGTACTTCACCAAAATAAAAATATATTTGAAGGGTCTTCTGAAAAAATGAACAGAAAATGGAAATTTCAAGAATAAAATTAAAATATATATTCCTTAAAATAACTGCATCAAAATATATACCATCTTTTACTACTCAAAAATAAATACAATACAATAAAACAGGAATAAATGAATACATGAATGGGGGCTCAGTAGCCTAAATATAGAATTACTGTATGTGCCTGTAATTTCTCTCCTATGTACTTACCAAAATATATTGAAAGCAAACATCAAAAAAATACTAATACCAGAATGGTCATAGTACTATTTACAATTGCCAAAAGGTAAATACATACCAAAGGCCCATCAATTGACAAATTGATAAACCATATGGTATATCCATAGAATAGAAAATTATTTATCCACAAAAAGAAATGGAGGTCAGGTAAATGTTTCATTATGGATGATCCTAGAAAACATTCTGCTAAATTAAAGAAACAAGTCTTACAAAACTATAAATTGTATGATTCCATTTATATGAAATATCCACAACAGGTAAGACCATAGAGAAGAAAAGCAGATTAGTGAAAGTCAGGGTGTGGGAGAAGGGGGAAATGGGAAGTGGCTAGTTAATGGGTACGAGGTATCTTTTTGGTGTGATGCAGATATTTTGGAACTAGATACAGATGATGGTTGTACAACCTTGTGAATGTATTCAATGCAAATGTATTTCACACTTCAAAATGGTTAATTTTATGTTAAATTAATTTCATTTAAATAAAAAAATAAAATATCAAATGTTGGTCTCTGCACATGAAAATTTAAAGATCCATTAAAACAGTGCAAATAAAAAAATATCCACTAAATTTTATTGCCAGCAGATGCACAGTCTCTTGATGAACCATAAAGGAGTGTGTGGAGATCTGACTCTAAGTAGGAGGTTAGTGGTAGCTGTTGGAGGGAAGGAAGGGCTGTGATTGTCTTGGGGCATGTGGGGGAATTGGCCAATTTCTGCATTCTGACTGGTTGGGAGCAACTATGATGAAAATATAACAATTCATTAAGATGTATAATTTTGTTCCTCTGGGATCATTCTCATGAATTAGTGTAAAATATAATGTAAAATAACAATAAAATGTAGAATATGTCAAAGACTTATCTACAGATTCAGCCATTCCCATTTCTTCTCCAGTTCTACCAAGTTGCAGCCTAGACACATTGACATTTTTTAAAACCAAATGTATAAAACCCCATAGATACTGGCATCATTCCCTTCCATAAGCAAGCCCAATGATCCATTTCATCAATCATATTATACTGCTTGTATCTTCTGAGTAAGAATTACAATCACTCTAGCTTCTAGGGAAGCTAGAGTGATTGTTAAGGCATTTGTATATCTGAAGGTGGGAAATGAATATAACAAAATGCAGTGACCTTCCACCTTCGTGAAATTTCGAGGCATCCAATAGTGTGAGTCTTGTAAAGATATCCCATCCAAGGTTAAGGATAAACTTATTCATTTAGTTAGTCCGACAACCAAAAGAAAAGAAAAATCCAGGTGGACCACTTAGGATTTGTGAAACAACATATCCCTCATTTTTGTTTCTTTCTATGACCAATTTGTTATGTGGTCTAAAATGTTTCTAGTTTTGCATGGGGACCTAAATAAGAGATGACTCTGCTAAAGGCACAGGCTGCCATGCAAGCTGCTCTTCCATTTGGTCCAGAGGATTCATCAGCTCCAATAGGAACAAGTGCCAGGGTCAGACAGAGATATTGTGAGGAGACTTTGGCAGCTTATTTAAGTGAATCACAGTAAAATTATAATGAAAAATTATTGCTTGGAAAGAGTAATGGCTACAGTTGCATTTTTGTAAACATTCATTAGCTATGGCAAATGGTGTAGCTGGATTGTTATGTACTTGGAAGGAACACTGTTGGAAAAGTGATAACAAGGATGTCTGCAAAAGAATAATGTAGATAGACATTTTTAAATGTGCAAAATGAAGACATTAGTGTCAAAAGTGGGTGCTCAAGAAAGAGTGATCTCATAAGAGGAGGATTTTAAAAATCAAATGATTGGGATGATAAAGTCTGTGAGTACAAGTATGCCTCTTTCCACACTCTATCTTTTCCTTCCTCTATGGACACATGAACAAAGTGGACAAGATGGCAGTGATGGAGATTATGCAAGGGATCAGCTTGCTGAGGGCAAATGGAATATGGAATTGGTAGTGAGAGGAGTTAGTTATAAATAGCAATTATAACCATATAAGTCAAAGAAATGATTTCTTCCTTAATATGTTCTGAATATGTTTGGGTGTATATCTTTGCTGGCTTGCCTCTATTATCATCATCAAATAGCATAAACTGTATTAAGTTTACATCAGAATATTTAAATTAAAGGACATCAAGGGTGTCTTTAGGGAGTATCATCCAAGATCTTTAATTATTTTTCCTGGAAAAGGGCTAGTAAATTGTGGATTGTAAGCAGAAGAATGTATCATGTTAAAATCCAGTTTGACTTTGTTATCATTCCATTCACTGTTAGTTGGTTACCATTTCCTGGCTATTGCTGGATTGCACCAATTAGCCACTGCTAAGCTGTTTCCTTTCTTTATGAATGTGTTAATAATATATTGGATTTATTTGGAAGTTAAGCATGTTTTAAGGTGATGGATATGTGTTCAGGGTTAACAAAGGCTGGAAAACTTACTAAAATTAGAATAAAGATGTTATTACTGAGGAATGACATCAGGAAAATGGCAAAGGTGGAACCAAACACCCCTCACACTGATATTTCAAAAATCAACCAGAATCCATTAGCCAACATTGTCAGGGAATATATACATGCTATATATTCCATTTTTTATTCCATATGTGTATATACTCACAAATATACATATATACAGTGGCTGAGGTAGTTGCATGATGAACTTATTTCCAAAGCCATTCTTGACCCTTAAATGCATCTGACTCTCTGACAAGTTCATTCAACACATTTCCCACCTGAAAGTAGGGGAAACTGGGCTGGGTGAGAGGTAACTCAGGGAGAAGACTGTATTCTCCACAGCCTCAGCCAGCATCCTCCTCCCAGGGTGACCCTAAGACAAGACCCTCCCCTCATCCCCTTTCATTTTACATACAGAGATACCTCCCAAATGCAAATCATCACATGGGCAGACAGATGAAATCACAGCACAAATTTACTTAAATTTAGGTTCCTTCTATGTCAGGAAATATATTTTCTTGGCATCATGGACTTCATGCACAAGAACATGAAAGCCTTGTAGTTCTTCCTCTTTCTGGTGGTAACTCCTGAATGTAAATTTCTCAGGGATTCAGACAAGAAGGTAATGGGGATGCTGCCTCTGAGCACAGTACTCACTGTGGTTCTCCTTGTCCTCAGGTGTTCTGTCCCGGGTGCAGCTAAAGAAGTCAGGACCTGGCCTGGTGAAGCCCTCGCAGACCCTTTCCCTCACTTGCACTGTCTCTGGATTCTCTTTAACTATCATATTACCTGGATCTGCTGGTCTGCAGGAAAGGGGCTGGAGTGGGTTGTTGTAATATGGCAGGTGGAAAAACAAACTATAACCTAACTCTACAGTCTCGACTCATTATCACCAAAGACAACTAAAAGAATGAAGTTTATTTTAAGTTCAACAGCCTGAGTTTTCAGGACACAGCCATGTATTACTGTGCCAGATACAGAGTGAGGGGAAGTCAGGGTGAGCCCAGACACAAACCTCCCCTGCAGGTCAGAGGAGAGGGCTGGGCTGCAGGACCACTTATGACCACCAAGGGGTGAGCAAGGGCCATTAGCAGGGGCAGGTGCAGAGACAGGAGGAGTTTCCTGGCCTTGCCTAGGGTTCCCTCTTCTTGCTGCACAACATGTAACCCCCAGAAAACCCACACTTCTTTTCTAATCAGTGCTATGGTGTATGCAACATTTAATCTAAGAACTTTTTTTCTTTATATGGTATTACTTGTGTGTGTAAAGACAAATCATTTAAAAATATATATAAATTGTGGGAATTTGTCCCCATCTTTTCAATATGCGCAGAATTGTGAACCAAATTTGCATGAAATATATCTGTGAATTTACCTCTCCCAACATAATACATTTCTGAGAATGTCCTAGAAAAATAATAATAATACTTCACCACCAATATGTGGAACCCAAACTTCATAGGGAGAAGGAATAGAAATCAGGAAAGCCTGGCACTCTCTAGGAGCAGCATCTTAGAGCTCTGCTTTCTTCCCTCCCTTTCATGTGACACCAAGGATCAGGTCCTTGCATTTACACTAAGCGCCTTATATATTATGATTCAATTATGTACAATGCAATCTTTGTATAAGACACTCTGGTTTTCAATG
>JAQZBX010100630.1:0-11345 GCA_029593785.1 Cabassous unicinctus | reverse complement strand
CAGTGCGGGAGATGCGGAGATACGACCTCGAAGGCCCGTGCTTTGCTCCAGGGCTTTTAGTGTCCCTTCATCTCTCTCACCATGGAGGCAGAGGGCGGAGGAGGAGGGTTTTAAATCCGCCAAGCTCCACTGATTGTTTATTGCATTTTACCCTGTGCAGGGAAATTGTAGAGTGGGAGTGAAGAGCAAATACACACGGTGATGTTTCCTCCTTCCTCGTTGGGTGTCCCTGGGAACAGAAGGCGCCCGTCTCTGGGCACGCTCAGGGGAGGAGGACCAAGACCTGGGTAGGTGAGTACTGGGCTTGGGCACTTTGCGCCCCCTGCTAGCGTCTGCCCCCAAGGATTCCACGGGCCTCGAAGACCCGTTCTGTGCTAGCTCTTCAATGTTGTCTCCGGCGTTCGGGCCCTGAGTCAGGTTCGCATCTGAAGCCCTCTGGGCGAGGCCCTACCACTGTCCCGCCTCATGTTTCCACGACACCGGCATGTCTGGACCATTTAGCCCTGAGTGAGGAGGGAGAGGGTCAGTGTTTGGGGTCAGAAGCCCATGCTGAGGTTTGGGAAGAAGCAGGCCCGGCTGGGGCCTCGTCTGGGAGGGGCTGTGGCGGAGGAGCTTGGTAAAGAGGGGCTGCCCCAGCACGGTGGGCCACTGGCTGGAGGGCACTGGGCACAGGAAGGCCGCTGCTGGGCTGGGCCAGGTAGACCAGGGCTGGGGAGACCGGGTGAGCCTAGCCCTCAGGTGCTTTGCCTGTGGCTTCTTCCCCTCCCCCATTGGGACCCAGGCCTCAGCTTCCAGGAGGTGTCATTTCTGTGCGACGTGACATATCCGTTTAAGGACGCAGATCCTGAGGCTCGGCCAGTACCTACACACGAGTCTTCCCCACGACTAGGGAAAGAGCAGCTCCACAAGCTGAGGCGGGCCCCCGTGCCCCTTCCCAGCCCCCCAGGCACCCACTAGCTGCCATCTGCAACCATGGATGAGTTTCCTCTCCTCAGGGCTTCATGGGATCACGCAATTCCTAAGTTTTGTGTCTGACTGTCTTCCTCAGCCAAGTTGATTTAGGGATCTCTGTATCTGTTGCCGGGATTAGTAGTTCATCCCTTTGATTGCCCGGAGGTGCTCTACTCAGGATGGACCACAGTTTGTGTTTTGCTTTATCGGAGGTGGAGGTTTTCATATTTCCAGCTTTCGGCTCTTATGAATAAAGGTGTTATGAATATGTGCATAAAAAGACAACTGTCAAAAAAAAATACAAATGGCAAAATAAAATAAAGCATATTACCATCATCTAGAATGTTCCCTTGGGCTTTCCTAAAAAATCTTCATATTGCCCCCCTTACCAACACACAATAAATAGTTTATTCATTTATATGACCTTGGATTAGTTTTTCTTGTTTTAAACATTTTTATAAATAACATCATTTAATAGCCCGTCCTTTGTGTAAGGCATTTTAAAACTCTAATGAATGAATATTTTCAGATTCATCCACATTGTTGGGATGCATCCATAGTCCCTGTTTAAAATTTTAATAATATTATTATGCATAAATACTTCATGGATGTTTATCTTTTTCTCTTGGTTGGACACCTGCACATTTACCACTTTTTATTTAGTGTGAAGAAAGCTGCTGTGAATATTATCCTACAAATTTCTGTTGGATGATTGCGCCACTTAGCTCTCTTGTGTACATAATGAAGACAGGACTTACAGGAGCGGTTTAATTTTATTAGAAACCTCTGGACAATTTATGAAATATTGTAACATTTGTAACCAAATATTTATACAATGCATGAAAAGTTAGGTTGAACAAAATCACCATCATTTTGTATTGTGTATTAATATCAATTAATTTTTGATATTCTGAGTTGTTTAGTAATATATCATTGTGTTTGGAATTACATTTCCCTTGAGAATATATGAATGGAGCCACATAATGAGTCATTAATCACTTCTTCATGAGTTCAAAAGGACTTAATTTCCTACAATAAGCTCTCTGACCTATATGGATTTAAATTAGAAATCAATATTAGAGAAGTTTCAAATTACAGCATATATTTCAGCAATCTTCATGTAAAAATAATCACAACTGATGTTTAAAAATATTTTGAATTGAATGATGTGATACATAACTTATAAAAATTTGTAGAATTTTAAAAACAGTGCATAGAGAGAAGTTTAAGAATGTAAGTGTTTATACTAGAAAAGGAGGAAAGTCTAAAGACAATGACCATCATTTCTAAAGGAAGAAACCAGGAAAAGAAAGTGATTGTCTAGAAAGTTGAAGAGTATGAATAAATGATAAAGAAAAGGAAAAAGTAAGAAATGTAAAAAGATTTATTTTCTTTGAATGATCTACCAGATTAAGTTCTACTTAGATATATCAGGAATCAAGTAGAATGCAGTAGAATATCAAAATCAGTAATGAAATAGTTTATTGAATGCCAGGCTCCATCTATGAAAATAAATGAAAATTTAAAAAAAAATTTTGCAAATGATAAAATCTGGTTTTAGTGAAATTAGAATTTTAGAAAATTGTTCTCCACATAACCTTAGGAACCTCCCAGTAATGAAAGAATTCTTTACTAGAATGGTTAGTGAAATAAATGAATGTGTTTCATATTTTTATTGTGTAAGAATTTTTTCATATTTGAAAGTTCACCAAATATGTAAATCGATATTTTCTAAATAGTGTTACAAAATCACGCATGGGTGTGAAAAAATTCGATGTTTTCAATTCAATGAATTTAATTTTATCATAATATGAAATTTCTTTGTATATTTTCAAATTATAAACTGCAATTATTCTTTATAAGTAACCACTTGTTGAATTTTTTGTAGAATTTCAATATTATGAAGAAGTATTAATGATTATCTAAAAGTGTTAATCAAATACTCCTTCCATTTTTTGACAATACATCTGTGTGAGGCTC
This sequence comes from Cabassous unicinctus, assembly GCA_029593785.1. Taxonomy (NCBI): domain Eukaryota; kingdom Metazoa; phylum Chordata; class Mammalia; order Cingulata; family Chlamyphoridae; genus Cabassous; species Cabassous unicinctus. The sequence continues at coordinate 8,414 of JAQZBX010100630.1, read as the reverse complement.
TCTTTTCTCGAAAGAATGAATGAAGACACAGGTAGGAAATTCCAGATCTTTGTTAACATGTTAGGTTTAAAGAGATTTTCATAAGTCCAAAACAATGTCTCATTATGCCCTGGTTTTAGAAATGAACAAATTTTGGACAAACCGTGTTACTATATTAATGTATACAAGATTCATTAAGTTTAATAAATTAAATAATTATTTAAACTTGTATCCCTTTTAATTTCTAATATGGTAAAAATATATGTATATATATGAATATATGTCACTTAATAGAATTTTCATTATGTCTTCATTATTATTGAGTGTAAAGGGTCACAACAAACAGTAAAAAATTGAGAAGTGATGGTATATAAACTTCATTAAATTGTGTTTTCAAAAGTTCAGGAAACCTCAGGTAGCATATTTATGGCATTTACTTTACTCACCAGAATCTTCTTTTGAGTTCTCTATTTCCATGGAAATAAAGAAACTGTGCCTTTATTAGAAGCCTGTTGATCATTATTTATTTATTAGATGCCTGTCCATCATCCTGGGACAATGTTTAGGTTTCCCTTCACAGAGTCAGACGTGATCCACCAATATTTCTGTGATTCACCTCAAATTTTTCAGATATCCCCTTCAAATGTTAGATTTTCTGAAGCTTTTGTCCTGGCTTTGAGTGCTTGTATTATCTTAGTATCTTCTGCCATTTTGTTTATGTCAGATTTATACATTTTCAAAGGTGCTTAGGATGAGTTCTATGGAAGCCTGTAACAAAGCCTAGAAAAAATCCTATCCACATGTACCCCAGAGTTGTCAACTCTCATTATGTTTGTTACTTCTAGAGTGACTGCTGTCTTAGGTCCCATTGCAAATAAAGCTTCTGATAAAACTCTTCTCACACTGTGTTTTACTCCACGGTGCTGCATTCATAAACGCTATCAGCTATAGACTCTGGATGAGAGTTTGACATTATCCTAGGCAGGATTTTCAACAGATGTTTTTACTTCCCAAGCAGGGAATTTACAGATTAAAACAATTTTAAAAATGAATTCCAAAGAAATTTACTTCATACTTGACATTTTTTCTTAAAATTATCTAGTTTAATTTGCTACATGTAAGCTAGTGAACTTTATAAACCTGTGTGAAAGTTTTTCATACCCAATATCACCTTTGTTAAATTCATTAATTCTTCTTAAAATAAATTCCACCTTGAAATACCTTTTAATATTTTAGATAATTTTAAACTAAAAGTAAAGAATGCCATCATATAGAGAATACCATATCTTTATAGGAATATCTTGACAGGTGCCTATACCTTGGAGAGAACTTCAAGTTACTGGATACTGCCATCCTGGAAGAAAATATTGAGTGCTTTGGGTTAGAGAAATCTAGTGTTTAAATTTCTTTTCTTGCATTCAATCTTATCCTGCAGCCACCTAATAAAATATTAGACCTGAATCACTACTGCCCAATGAGGAAAAGTTAAAGTTGGAAAACAGGAAGAGATGCTTCCCTCATTGAAAAGGTGTACTATTAAAACACTGCCCACGCTTCAACTCAGTGATTATTGGAATACTTTTGTTCTCTTCCTGCTTGATAAAAAGATGCATGCTATACTCAATTCATTCAAGCTTTCTTCATGATGAAGTACAATCAGTACATAGAGTGGGTGAGATGTGATTTTTCTCTCTGTACACCACATTGCTTATACCATTTGATAGATTTTCCCCATAAATAAGAGTTTCAAACACATGCTCTTAAGATGGTAAGGGTTTTGTAATTCTTTCTCAAAGTCTGAGCCAGCATTTGAAGCTAAAATATATTAGCCTTTTAATTTCCCTTAATTCAATATATGTAAGGCTGGCTTTCTACTTTAAAAACCATATCTAGATAATGCTTTGCCTTAATGAAATTATCCTTATTCAAACTTTTATCTGCAGTTGTTACAGTGGACTTGCCAAGTTTAGTATGTCTCAGTACTTCTTATTCAATATAGAAGCAAGTATTTCATTAATACAAGTCTTATGTTTTACAAAAATAATAATCCTAGTAAAAGTCTGATTTTTTAATATTCCTACAATTTCTAAAATATAACCTTATATTATTTTTTTTTCAATATTGCAGTAATTGAGAATTCTGTATATGATTTCTATAGAGAATTCTCATTGAGCTCTCTATAGAGAACTTTCATCTACAGAATGAGGCTTTGTCCTTAGGACCTGATGTAATGGCAGCCCCACACTTTCCAAGGGCTTTCACAGTGGCCTTGCTGTTCCCAAACAGTGGGGTGAAGTCTCCATCACCAAGCATTGGGGTAACAGCTAGATTATCACCTCCACCTTCATCAAGCATTGGTGCAGCAGTTGCACTTTAGGGGCCAGGTGGAGCATCAGGTTGACAGCCAACCTCTCTGCAATCACCCAGGCATCTGATAAACTTGTTGTATAATACTCTTCCTGACCGATGTGATGGAAGGCATGCACTATTTAAATGCCAGGGCATACTCACCCTTTCCACATACATGTGTGGGCCTTCTCTCTTTACCCAAGAAGATGTCTTCACTCCAGCCCTCAGCTTCCATGGTTCTACATTTAAATTCATTTTTCTTTAATCTGTCTCTTTTCTGTCCCTTTTAGTCCAGGGTGGCAGTGATTTGCTTCATAAAGCTTTCATAAAAACTAGTGGTGTTTGCATGTAGTACATAGGGGTCCAAATGGCCAGATACTAGGCGCTCCACTTATCCTTCCTGGATGACTGCACCTTCAATCCTGACTTGGGTAACTAGTTCCATGTTTAGTTAAATCCTCACTTCAAGCACTATTCTTGGGGACTTATTTTCTAGAACCTCAGATTTTTGCAAACCATCAATTTCTGCATACTTTGTAAACAGGAGTTCAGTTCTCAGCTTAACCGTTTCCTCCATCATTTTCCTATGCACCTCAAGGAGAAGCCAAACCACACTTTCCACATTTAAGTTGGAAATCTCCTCAGCTAAATATCCAAGCTCATCACTTTCAAATTTTATCTTCCATCTGATATCAGGACACAATTTTGCCAAATTCCCTGCCACTTTAAAACAATGGTTACCTTTCTTCCAGTTTGCAATGACACATTCATCATTTCTGTCTAAGGCCTCACTAGAAGTACCTTTTGTGTTCATATTTCTACCAATTATCTCTTCAGAGTGATCTATGATCTTTGCAGTCAAGCACTTCACAGTTCTTCCAGAATCTACTCCTCAACTATTTATAAACCATTCCCCCATTTGTAGTATTTGCAATAGTAGCGCCCTGCTTTCCTGGTACTAAAATCTGTTATAGTATGCAAGGCTGCTGAAAGCAATATCCCAGAAATGGTTGGCTTTTACAGTGAGGATGTATTATCTTACAAGCTTACAGTTCCAAGGCCAAATCAAGGCATCATCAGGTGATGCTTTCTCCCTGAAGATCAGCTTCAGGTGATCCTGGGCTCCTCTGCTACACGGCAAGGTACATGGCAGCATCTACTGGTCTCTCCCTTACCTTCTGGGTGTTGTTGTTCAGTTTCTTGCTTCCATGACTTTCTCCTTCTTTCTCTCTGGATTCATCCCTTTTATAAAGGACTCCAGTAAGAGAATGAAGACCTACCTTGGGCCACGCCTTAATTGAAGTAATCTAATCAAAAAGCTTCTACTCACAATCAGTTTACACACACAGGAATGGCTTAGGGTTAATAACATATTTTTCAGGGGTTCATACAGCTTAAAACCGTAACAATCAGATTACCTTGACAACAAGGGAAAGAAAGGCAAATAAGGTTATGAAGAAGGTAACAAAAGAGTAATGACAAACTTATAAAGAAATATAAAAGTATGGTTGAGAATTTAACAAGAGAAGTTTGGATCAGTGGTTTCTTATTCTGTGAACTTGATCAAAAACTACCTACATCAGAGGCCATCACCTGATTCTGGGTTATATTGGTTAATTTCAATTTTGTCACATACACTTTTATATAACCACCTTAGTAGGAGCACACATTTTAGCTGGAATATGTACTCAAGATCCAATTCTTTCTAATTTTACAGCTTAGTATCTGAAATTAATAAAATATGTGTGGGTCAGAATAGGTATACCTAAAGGTATGTCAATATATTCCAATACATATATTGGGCTCATCAGCAAAAGAACAGCTCAAAAAGGTAGTGATGGAGAGATATTTTACTCGTGTAGTGAAGAAGCAGCAAGATCAGCTTCACTGGTTGTCTTCAGGTCACCATAGCCAGGAGGTCTTACACCTTGGCTGCAATGCAAGGAGATGTTCTATACATAGCACCCTCTTTTGTGTTCTTGTGGTGTCATCGTGGAGGTTCCTTGTTCCCTCCCCACCAGAGACAGGTATAAAAATGGGGTGTGAGCTGGTTGTCATAAAACATGCCCACCAGGCTCAGACTTTCTCCAGTGAATGTTTACACATGCTCAAGTCAAGAAAGGAAGGAATGGTCTGGAAGTCCCGTTATCTACCAGGGGATTGTGATTTATCCTTCCAGGCTGACATATCTGCTTTTGAACATTGGATGCATTTGTTAGTTTCAGGAAATGGTGGCAGCTGGGCTAGAACTGTCCCCCACCACAGTCCTTTATGGTATTCATTTATATAAGAGCAACAATTCTCTCCTAGCATTGTGCATGCACCCTCAGCTTGCACCATCAGAATGTTCAGTACTCTGAGGTTTTTGAGGACAATGGCCACTGCAATGTCTGTCTCACATTAGAGTTAGTCCCAATAAAGGAAGTGTAGAATAAAATCCCCTTTCTTTATTACTGGACACAGTACATATAGCTTTTTCTAATTCCTGTATCCCAATTTCAGGGATATGGACTTGTACTGCAGGGTGAATGTCATAGAAGGGAGAAACCTATTTTGAAATGGCTGGGATTTGTAAAATAATACATGTTTGGGATTTTAGAGGATGTTACATTTCTTTTCCAGAGATATTGGGACCCACATATCCTAAGTCACATCATTCCACCAGAGTCGGGTAAAGGTCTTATATAAATGGTCTCCATATATAATAAAGAGTCCATCTGACCTTAATGCTAGGGTTAGTGTAATCTTCTTACCCTGCTAGTTAGGTGATAATGGTGTACCACCATGATTTTTATTGTTACTTAGTTGGGCAATAGTATCTTCCCATTCCACTATGACAGTAAAATCCACCCAGCCACCTTGTATAAGCAATATACATTTTGTTGTAATTGGTATAGAAGGCTTTGCTCCTGGCAGTGCCACTAAATATGGTATTGCTATTGCATACCAGACAAGCCAAGAATTAATTTTATCTCAAGAAACTGGGTGGAGTTCTAGTCTCAGGGGAACACTTGTAATGTTCCATATCTCAGTGCTACTGTGCACACTAGATTCCCAGCATGCCAGCTGTAGGCACCAGGCATTATACATTGGGCTGCCTAATCATAAACTGCATTAATGATATTGCCCACAGTAACATTAAATTTAGGCTCAAGAATACTGCCTTAGAATCAAACCATAATATTTTCCCACAAAGTCACTAGACTCCTGTCGCAGCTAGTGCCTTGTGGCAATCACATTTTTCTTACAGAGGGAAAGGTTCTCTTCCATGGTTGGTTCACTCTCTTTGAGGAGCCAGTAGACTTTGTAAGATGTCTTTCACATCCATGTAGTCAATTTTTCTTATCTATAGGGTGGTTTCCATGTGTCACAAGGTCATTAATCCAATAGACTGGTGTGGACCACCATGTTGACACATAGGCTTGAAAGATGTGGAGGGATGGCCCATTATCTTGATTTAAATACTGACATGGCTAGGAGTTGGTCTGGCTATTCGCACTAGCATAAGCCTGTGTCATTGAGACCCACAGGTGACATGGCTTTCCATCACTGTGACATAGTCTGGAGAGAGAAGGAGACAACATTATTGACCACCCTGCTTTTATCTCCCTGGGGTGAAGATGTTTTTGACCAACACCTTGAGATAAGAACCACCCAGGTACAGCAACCCAGGCTGTCTGTCCAAGCCCCAAGGCCAAAACTTCTGTGGGAACCCATTGCCCCTGTCATTCAAACAAGACTTTTCATAGTCTTCATACTGTCCATGAAAGCAAGTCACATTCTGAAAATATTCTACAGTGTTACCCACATGTACTGAAAGTTTGGGAAGCCCAGGCATAGCCAGGAAGACCCTAGTACCTTGGGGTTTTGACTTCCATTCCCTCATTCCCGTGAAGTTCCAATAGAGGGAAGAACCTGAGGGTAGCATCACCTCCAGTTTGGTGTTGGGGGGTTCAGTTGGTAAAACAACTGCAACCCAGATCATAAGCTACCCTTGTACAGTGTGCTCCTTATCACAAAAAAAAAAGAAAAAAAAGAAAAAGAGCAGTTGAGTATACTGAGATTGGTATTCATCACTTATAGCTTAATCCAGCAACTCCTTGGTCCTCTGCTCCCTATAAGCTCTGTATTTCCCCAAATATGCTGCAGGGCCATGTTTGCCATCTGCTAGGGTACAGTGTTTAATGTCTAATAGCTTTCATTTTATGGGTATACCACCAGGTAAATTGTGCCTCCTGATAACCTTTGCATAGTTGTTTGAGAAAGGTCTGTCTTAAAATAGACCATAAGGTGGTGTCCATTGTGGTTCACTTGTACTGTAAAAGAGGTAGCTTGATCTGAATGGAGTAAGGTTGGGTATCTGAACACATGGCACTGTTGTTTCTCTAATGCTGCCATGTTGGTCCTGGCATCCATGTGATACATGGGAATTGCTGTCCCATATCTGGAGTATGCATCTAAGGCAGTGAGATTCCACCAGGACCCATAACTAAGGGGTAGCCATCCTATGGCATACCCCAAGGATATGGCCCAAATTTCTCCTAAGGAGCACGCACAAGGCCTCATGTGATGGTGGATTTCTCAGCCACAGGCAGCCAAATCTCAATACCTATAATGGGGGGAACCATGGGCACAGCTGCCTGAAATATTCAAGAGGCCCAATCACAAGCACATGCACACTTGCCTGCCTTGGGTCACCCCAAAGCTCAAATGTCTTAAGTTTGCAATTCCAGTTGCAGAAGCCCATGATTACTGTCACCTGGGCACCTGTATCTAAGAGACTCATGAAGTCTGGATCCTCCTGTTTTCCTCTATCCACCCAAACAGAAGCATAGGGCTGCTGATACCCCTGGAGGGGAAATGGAGACATTGGATGACCTTTAAACATTCTTCTTAAAAGTAGTAACATTGGGGTACAGGTGAGGGGGATCTTCATTCTTATCTAATGCATCAAGATCATAATTGGAATTATTATCCTTGCTACCCTCATTGTGGTACATAAAAGCCTTTTCCAGTATTGTTTCCCACTTCTCTGATTATATTCAGGGTATCAGAGGGCAGTGATGCAGAATTCTAAATCTTTCAGTCTTGAGAACCATCTTCCTTCTGTTCTTTATGGCTCCTACCATGGCCTTCCTCTAACTTGGAGAGAGTCTCTTCCCCAAATAACATCTACAGAGCCATTCCTTAAGACTCAGTTTCCCTTTTATCTATTCCTTGCTTGAGTAACCAAGGCCAGGTTGCCTTCCCCCATTCACACTTTGCCTTCCCCTATGGCCTTTAGGGAGGGCAGCTTCCACTTTTCTCAGCTTGTGTCCCTCTGGGCCTGGCTGAGTGACCAAAGCTGGCTCCTCCTTCCTACTGCCACGCAGGAACAGACTTTATGGGGGAAATTCTTCACCACATCACCCACCATCATCCTGGGGAACAAGGAAAGAAAAGGGGGTCTTCTGCTGGGGAGTTCTCTGTTTCATGAAGGTCTCCAATGCCATCTGTGTCAAGACCATTTCAGTCCTGTCCTGCCGTAGAGCCAGGTCATGTAGTCAAGAGTTTCTCACCTTTGCACACAGGGCATTTACAGCTTCATGAACAGCTCTCCATGGCATTTTACATTTTCAGAAATTCTTGCAGCTAGGAAAACCACTCACATACTCGCTGACACAAATCTAAAAGTGGCATGGATTTGTATATAGATCTCTCCTGTCAATTGTCCAGTTTGATGCAGACAAATATGCACTGTAACAGAAGGTCAGTAGATAACCTTCCCAGACTGTGCCTGTTGACCACAGACTTCTGAGTCTGCAACATCCCCACTTTGATATTATTCACCAACCCAACTGCATCACCCTCCCTTGGCCTTTTAAAATATCTATCTTTTAACTTCTGTATTTCACTCTCAGAAAAAGACCTAATTTTGAAGGGGAACCACATGGGTCCTTAGCAGGCATAGAGGATAATTCTACACCAAGATTGATCATACAAGGTGAAAAGTTTAAGAAGCTGCCAGAGGCTAGGAGACAAAGCCTCTACTTTGCCTCCTTAAAAAAAGGAGGTAAGGGATTTTACTAGATTTAGACAAAGAGAAT
>JAQZBX010100629.1:0-11348 GCA_029593785.1 Cabassous unicinctus | reverse complement strand
TTCCTGTCTGTTATTGATTTCTAGTTTCATTCCATTATGATCTGAGAAGGTGCTTTGTATAATTTCAGTCTTTTTATATTTATTGAGAGCTGCATTGTGACCTAACATGTGGTCTATCCTGGAGAAAGATCCATGGGCACTTGAGAAGAATGTATAACCCGCTGAGTTTGGATGCAGTGTTCTGTATATGTCTGTTAGGACTAACTTGTTTATCATATTGTTCAAGTTCTCTGTTTCCTTGTTGATCTTCTGTCTAGTTGTTCTATCTAATGATGTGAGTGGGGTGTTGAAGTCTCCGACGATTATTGTAGAAATGTCTATTTCTCCCTTCTTTGCCAGAGTTTGTCTCATATATTTTGGGGCACCCTGGTTAGGTGCGTAGATATTTATGACTGTGATATCTTCCTGGAGGATCATCCCTTTTATTAATATATAATGGCCTTCCATATCTCTTATCACTTTTTTGCATTTAAAGTCTGTTTTGTCTGATATTAGTATAGCTACCCCTGCTCATTTCTGTTTACTATTTGCATGGAGTATCTTTTTCCAACCTTTTACTTTCAGCCAGTTTGTATCCCTGGGTCTGAGGTGAGTTTCTTGTAAGCAGCATATGGATGGCTCAGTGTCTGGTTATTGATGAGACTGATCGTATCTTGGATGTTGGCTTGAAGAGGAATTAACGCAAATTACTAGACTTCTGCCAATACACAGGTAGACCATGCTCTTTTCTGCCACGCAAACTCAAAACATTGACGACCCGACAAGAATTTCTCTGAAAAAGGAGCCCTTGTATGTTGGTATTGATGATGATAAAACCAATGCAACAGTGGGTGGTCTTGAGCAGGGATACGTTGTTTGAAAAGAGATTCCTTCCGCTCTTTACGTTCCCTAAGAAAAACAGAAAGAAGAAAACGGTGGTGTTCTTTTTATACTGTAAGTCCATGAAATGCCACTACAAGTTGCTGAACTACATTGATTTTCCTGTCTTGGCCATTCATGGAAGGCAGAAGCAAAATAAGCAGACAACCACCTTCTCCCAGTTCTGCAGTGCAGATTCGGGGATACTGTTGTGTATAAACTGTGCAGCTCAAGGGCTGGGTACTCCCGCAGTCGACTGGATTGTTGAGTATGACTTTCCAGATGACCAGAAGGAATATATTTATCAGTGGGTAGAACAGCTAGAGGCCTAAATGGAAGAGGATGTGCCTTGCTCATTTTACGCCAGAAGAACTGGGTTTCCTTCACTACTCGAAGCAATCCAAGGTTCCATTAAGTGAATCTGAGTTTTCCTGGCCCGAAATTTCTGACACTCAGCCTCTGCTTGAGAAATTTATTGAAAAGAACTACTTACTTCACAAGTTAGCCCAGTGAGCATGTAAGTCATACATTCGAGTACATGATTCCTATTCTCTGAAACAAATCTACATGGTTAATAACTTAGATTTGCCTCAGTTGCTCTGTCATTCGGTTTCAAGGTGCCTCCTTTCGTTGATCTGAACGTGAACAGCAAAGACAACAAACATAAAAAACGAGGAGGATTTGGCTACCAGAAAGCCAAGAAAACTGAGAAGTCCAAAATGTTCAAAAACATTAGCAAGGAGTCATCTGACAGCAGGCTATTCTCTCACTGAAGACACACCTTCCTTTCATCCTGAATAACTTTGTCCTGAAATGGATTTTTTCTTTCCTTGCGCTAACAATGGAACTTATTTCTATGATTTGGACTGATTTAATAATTTACTTGGGTTGCAAGCACAGAGCACTCATTATTCCCAGCAAATCTCTTTTTTTATTTTTTGGTTATAAAACAGTTCAATTTTTCTTAGTTGTTTAGGGGCAAAACAAAGGCTATTTTGGTCTTCATTGTGATGATACAATATTTTAATTTAAAATCTTTTTTCCCCAAAATTTATGTCATTGTTGTTAATAGAATTATTTATGTACCTTTCTTTCCTCATGCCTGAAATTATTTATTTTTTATTTTTTTTAGGGGGGTACAAGGGATTGAACGCAGGACCTCGTACATGGGAAGCAGGCACTCAACCACTGAGCTACATCTGCTCCCTGCCTGGAAATTTTTATGGCAAAGATGGCCTTACAAACTCACGGTAAAAAGCAGGTGAGAGAGTGTACTGGAGAGGTGTTGGTAATCCAGAAAATAGTCTTGGTTTATTTTTTTATTTTGGTTGCTTCTTGGACTGTCACAGCAGTTCATGATCCTTTCTGGAAAGCTGTGGTATGAAAAGGCAGAGAGCTTTGGGAAATACCTTAGAAATACATTAGGTTAAAGATGGTATCAATTTTATATACTGGTTGCTATTTGAATAAAGCACTCTTTGTAGCCTTAACATTTGGGGAGTAAATCTGGGCTTTTGAGCCTCATCTATACCAATATAGGTGTAATCTGCTGTTCTATATTTGGTAACTTTGCAAAGACCCTTTTAAAAAAAACAAAGAATGGGACACATTCAAATTTGTTGATTTCAAGGTGGTTTAGGTTTTGGTACTCCCTTCTGACTTTTCAGAGTATTTAAATGGCAAGACCAAGTATTAGTAGAATAATAACAAGGCCGTTAAGTGGTCATTGCTCAGCGAACATTCATTATAGTGCCTTTGTGAGAAAAACTACCTCTTCCAGAATCCATGAAACAAAAATAGATTGGCAGTAAGAGTGGAAAATGGAGGGAGGGCAGAGAAAACCAGCAAAGACAGTGGGTTTTCTGTTATAGGAGCACTGGATTTCTAGTGTGTTTTGTGTAGTATGGTAGTTCTATTTCATAGAGATTCAAAACCAGAGTTCTTAAGTGTCATTTTGTTGTTGTGCCAGTTAATACTCATAGAGTCCCACAAAATATAAATACACTGAGAACATCAAGTGTAGAGCAAACAGTCTTATAAGGAGCAGTCCAACAGGAAAAGAACAGTGTTTGCATCTGGGCTTGACCACGGGCACCAGGCTGGCCCTGTCCTCCTGGGGATCAGACCTTGGTTTTTGGGTTCCTAACTTGTGTCATTTAAAAACGTTCCCTCCAGTAGCTTGTATTGTTTGTTTATTTCAGAAATAATCTTGTTTCAAAAAATACACAAAAGCAAAATGAGTACTATTTAATCACTGAACCCAGAACTAAATACCATTGATATTTGAGTACCTAACTGTCCAGTTTTATCTATACATGCTGATATTTCTTAACCTTGTGTGTGTGTGTGTGTGTGTGTGTGTGTGTGTGTGTGTGAAAAGTGAAGTTATCTCTACCAATTACTTTGTAATAACCAGCATATTTCATAACAGGTTTATCTTCCCATGTCAGTAAATAATTATATCAAATATATATATCAGAGTTTATTATTCTTATTATTTTGTAGAAAGTACTGGGGATTGAACCCAGGACCTCGTATATGGGAAGCAGGCACTCAACCCCTGAACTATACTCACTCCCCAAGGGATCATTTTCAATCTACAGAAGAGTGGGAATATGGCATCGAGAAAATTTCCGAGAGTGTAAAGCACAAAGACAAAGAGATGAAAAATAGAAAGAAAAGATAAGAAAATTACAAGCCTAGTTCAGGAGAGCCAATATCCAAGCAAGCGGTGGTCCAGAAAAAATGAACAAAGAACATGAAAGGAAGGATATCATTAAAGAAATAATTCAAGAAAACTTCCCAGAACTGGAGGACATGAGCTTCCACATTAAACAGGTCCAGCCCAAATAATTAAAATAGACCCATTGTGAAATTTCAGAATAATGGGGACAAATAAAAAAATCCTCTAAATTTCTAGAGAGGAAACCAAAATAAAAATGGTTCCAGACTTCTCAACAGCAGCACTGGTGGCTAGAAAGCAATAAGGCAATGCCTTCAAAATTCGGGAGTAAAATGGTGTTCAAACTCTAGTTCTGTGCTCAACAATTCTATCATTCCAATATGAGAGGAAATTAAGACATTTTTTAATGTGAAAAAATGTATCTCCCATGTGCTCTTCCTCATGAAGTTATTGAAGGATATGATTTACCAAAACATGACAGCAAGCCAAGAAAATGAAGCTACAGGAAATTGGAACCCTGTCACGGGAGATAGGTTAAGGGAATCCCCAGGACAAAAGTAAAGGGAGACAAATGTGCAGCAGGCATTGAGAGTGACAAGTCCAGATTTTTTTTTTTTCAGAATGAAAAAAACTGATAGAGTAACCAATAATCTAAACATCTTGGGAAGAGATTTATAAACTGGCAAAGAGTTAGCGTTGTTGTCTGGGAAAGCCAGCTGCCGGTACCTGGGTGAGGGAGTCATTGGCTTTGCTGGCACCTACTTCAGGTACAGCCCTACCCATTGGGAATAGTAGGGTAGAGGGAAGCTCCCAGTCCTTGTTGACTCATTGTCCAGACTACACAGAAGGAGTACTTTCAGACAATCATGGCCTCATAAAAATGTTCACTGCATGATAGCAAAAAGTTGCAAATAATCTAAATGACCATCAGTAGAAACCAATTAAAATTTTTTGAAAGGAATTCTATGCATCTGTGGAAAGGGGTATACAAGATATAAAAGGTGAAAAAAGCAAATAAAATAATGAATATGGGGAGCAGGTATAGCCGAGCACCTGCTTCCCATGTATGAGGTCCCAGGTTCAGTCTCTGGTACATGGTTTCCATCTGAAATTTTAAATATATGATATATAATATTAATGATAATTATTATTGACTGTTGATAATGATCAGTAATAATTATTGATATCAGTTAATCATTCCATGCCTTCTATGTGCCAGGCTCATTTAACCCCCATTAACACTCTATGAGGCAAATAATATTATTATTCCCATTTTACAGATAAGGAAACTAAGACCCAGAGTGAATAGATAACTCTTCCAAGGTCATCCAGCTAGTAACTGGAGAAGCTGGGATTTGAACACACACATCAAAATCTGTGTATATTTATGAACAGTTTATAGATAGGCATACACAAAACCCTTAACAGGGTTACCTCTGTGCAATGAGACTGGGGGAGTGGGCTCTAAAGTCTTTCGGATTGTTTGAGTTTTCTTCTTAGAGTCAGGTTTAACAGATAAAATACAGGATGCCCAGTTAAATTTGAATTTCAGAGAAAGAACAAATCAATTTTTAGTCTAAGTATGTATCTGTATTTGCTAAATCCAACAACTCTGCTTGGAGTTACTGGCATTTGGCAAGGCCAGCAATTCCCTTGGTCCTGCTACAGTGAAACATCAACTCTCCAGCAACGTGCCAATATCTGATAAGGCAGGATTTCAACAGGTTGAAAGATATTGAAGTTATTCAATACAGTGATAACATATTAATCCAAGAAGATTCAGAAGCAACTGTGCCTGAAGCTCTGTCCTCTCTTACTGATTTTTTTTTTTTTTTTTACTAAAAAGGAATGGGCCATCAGCAAGAAAAAAATTCAGGAGCCCTCCAAGATACAATTTGACTTTATCTACCACTCCTTAGTGGTTCTTCAAGCCCCCTACCACTAAATGCAAGCAGACATTAATGAGCATTTTGGATCCTAGAGACAGTAACCCCAAATCCGGTTATTAGATTATTGGATAGGCACCAGAATTTGCATAGGGTCGGAACCACAAAATGCCTTGGAAGCCTTACAGACAGCTGCGCGTGCGGCCCTTCCTCTGGATCCATATCACAGCTCAAAATACTAGGTGTGTCTCCTTGACGAGTGGCCAAGGAGCCTCTCTGGGATTCCTGAGGGAGTGGAAGGGCTTGGTCTCTGGCTTCTGGTCCTAAGGCTATCAAACACCATGCTCCCCTTGAATGGCAGTTACCAGCTGCTTATCGGACCTAAAACAGAACAAAGACATCGAGTACTTCTGCGTCCATGGCTGTGCAACCGGGGTCGGATCATGTTCAAGCTCATACAACTTACACTGCTAAAGATGAAGGGATAGGACAGCCCAGCCCTACGGAGGTTCGTCCCTGCTCCGGGTGCTGCGGGGGCCATCCCAGGGCAAGCGCGCCCCCTGCAGGCACCCAGCATCTTTGCTGGAGGCGGGGAGCCACGCCCCCTGGGAGGCAGCGCTGCCTCTGACACCCAGCGGCGGCTGAGTCTGTGGAGCTTTGCCACCCTCACTTCTAAAGCCGCCATGGGTGCCAAGCACCTTCCACGCCCCCGGCAAACACTTCGAGAGGAGAATGAGGGGCCTCATTCCAGTGGGCAGAATTGAAAACAGTAGGCATGGCATGAACCTAGGTTCTGGAGATCAAACAGAACTTTCTCTCATTTATTCAAATTCCTGGTCTGTGGTTCCCGGTTAGGACCCTGGCTTGGTTGCAGGCATTTTGCCTGCATAGGGCAAAATTCTGTAGCTTCAATTGACTGGCAATTCTGACCAAATTAAGCTCTGGTTCCTCACGTGGATACCACATAATCCCTGGGTAGGAACAAAGTTGAAACAAAGCTGTAGGTGTTCTGACAAGATAAGGCAGGCAAGTGGACGCATGAGCGGCGTGTTCGCGGAGGAATGGACGCTGCCTCGGCAGGGGCACCAGTCCAAGGAATTTTCCAGCCTTCACGCTACTTTAAACAGCCCTGCGAGCTTGGCCTTTCCCTACCTAGCGTTGTGCCTAGAGGTAATGCCCCGCCCACTGCTGAAAGGCAGACGATATTTCCGGGGCCGCCCAGCCCAGTAGGGCCGAAAATATGGTCTCACAACACTTAGTGCTCAATTAGGTAAAAACCATCATTAGGTAATCAACTATTAGGAAGCCTGAGTAGGAAGCTGTGCAGAAACATAGCATTCCTGATTCCTTAGCATCTGATTAGGAAACAATACCTGACAGATAGAGTGGTCCAGGGAAAACGGAATATGAACATGAATGCAAATTCACTACCCCCCAATCACATAAAGAGCACTTTGATTGACTTTTCCTTTTCTAGTATAGCTGCTCTGATCCTGTTTCTCTGAATGATGGCTCATGCTGGTCAAAGACCAACTCAACATGTGTGGCCTTATTCCCTCCAATTAGAAGCAGCACAATCTATAGCATGAGGTAGAGCCTCATGCATCTGTTGTGGACAAAATGAGCACACAAGAATCTCTCACACTAGGATGGGGTATCTATGAGAATGGCCACATACTCTAATTAATAACACCCAACTCTTGGTATTTGGTGACAGAAGACAACATGGGAGTAAGCTCAACTACGGAAGGATTCAACTATTGTAGCCATTGGCAAAGGTAATTAATGGACTGAAACAAATGCCAAAATAATAGGTGTGTATAGACCCAGATGTCTGGGCATGATTTTTTTAAAAGCACACTAGTGCCCTTTTAGTGGTTAAAAAAAAAAAAAAAAAAAAAAGGCGCACATTCATCATTTCTAGCCTATAATGAGTTTGTTTAACTGACTCATCTTGGGAGCCTGGGAATCCTGTTCCTGCAGGTTCTGAGAGAGGTTGCTGTATTGGACTACTCCTCTGAGAGTGGAAAAAAGACTGGACAATTTTAACATTATGTGTGGTCAATGCAATTAACTAACTAACGTAACTCTGCAACTAATGTAACTATAAATCAACTATTGTAATACCCCTCCGAGGGATGTGGCCTATAGGCTATGAAGATACTAATTAGCAGCAACACCTTATTGGCTAAAGGAAAATGGTGCTCCTCAGAAGAGGTATGTAATTTGGGGGATAAAATTTACAAGAGCTGGAGCATCATCCAAAAGACTTAAATGAATGAGACCTACCTTAGTCTGTAGATCATCTTAATCTGGACCAAATTGAAATGGCACCATATAAATTTGTAATATTTTATAAAATTTTTATTTTATGTTATACCAAATTTAATACAAGTATGACTTCCAGGTAAAGATGGTGGTTTAAACTTATGCTTCTACTTTCACTGCTCCCTGACACTCCACAAAAATTACATAAAATATAATTTTTTATTTTTTATTTTATTTTTTTAACAAATCAACTTTATTGATACATATTAACAAAGCATAAATCTATCCAAAGTGTACAATCAGTGGTATTTGGTATAAATCACATAGTTGTGCATTCATCACTTCATTTTTAGAGCATTTTCATTATTCCAGTAATAATTATAATAATAATAAAAAGAAAACAAAACCAAACAAACAAAACTCTCACCTCTCAATCTCTCTATACTTCCCCTGCCATACATAGCTGCTATTCTGTTTCCGTCTCTCTAGTTTATTTGTATTTATATTTTGTAAAAACAGTCATATATATGCAATATCACCCACACCTCCCATACTCTCCCACATAAACAACATCCTTCATTAGTGTGGCACACTCATTGCAGTTGATAAACGCATCCTGGGGCATTGCCCCTGAGCATGGACCATAGTTCACATTGTAGTTTACACTCCCTCCCACACAATTCTGCAGGTTATGGGAAGATATAAAATGGCCTATACCTGTTGTTGCAATGTCATTCAGGACAATTCCCAAGTCCCGAAAAAGCCCGTGTATTACAACTGTTTTTCCCTCTCCCTGCCCCCAGAGCCTCCAGTGGCCACTGCCTCCACATCAATGTTGTAATTTCTTCCATTGCTAGAATCACAATAAGTCTATAGTAGAATACCAGTAAGTCCACTCTAGTCCATAGTCATTCCCCAATCCTGAGGATTCTGGGATGGTGATGTCCACTCCACCTCTAACTGAGAGGGGGCTTCGATCCCATACAGCTGATGGATGGAACTCTCTTGCTTGCAGTTGTAGGCTCTCTCATATCCTGGTATGGTGATTATCAATCCTCACCTCCTTGTTAGTTGTCCTGGGTGAGTCCATTAAACTGGAGAGTAGGTATTGCAACTCTGCTGAGGCTCAGGGCCCAGCTGGCACATGGACAGCCCAAAGATTCCAGTCTCTTGGACATACACCTACAAACTTCAGCACCAAGTATAGGTTTAAATAGAAGGGACAGATGAGCCATGTGTAGGGAAGCCATACTGAGTCCAACTCTGTCACTCTCAGGAGCACAAACTCCAAAGTAGGGCCCACTGGCAAGGCACCAAACTCCAGAGCTATCTGCCCTGACCATAGGACATGGGTGTCTTCAGAACCCTCAGGAGTCCCACTATTTGGGGTAGTATCCACTTTGGCAGTCTATGAGATCTTGCTGAGATGTGCATAAGCGTTACCTCTGGGATGACCTCCTGACTCACTTTGAAGTCTCTTAGCCATATAAACTCATTTGCCTTTACATTTTCCCCCTTTTATTCAAGGTCTTTTTCCAGTTGCATTGCTAGTTGATTCTTGGTAGTAATCCCTCAGTGCCAGGGAAGCTCATTCCTGGGAGTTATGTCCCACACTGGGCATAAGGTAATACTTTTATATGCTGAGTTTGGCTTAGAGAGAGGCCACATTTGAGCAACAAGGGGGCTTTCAGGAGGCAAATCTTAGGCACCCCACAACACTAGGCTAAGTTTCAATTTCAAGAGCAAAGGCTCACAAGCATAGTCATCAATATCAAGGGCCCATCAATGGACAATCCTTCTTCACCAGTCATTGCCCCTGTACTTGGTAGACTGTTGCTGCTCCATTAGAGAATATGGCAGAGCTCTCCAGGATGGGAATTCAATATTCTTTTGGTTATTATGTGAATCTCCACCCACTGTGACAATGCCCCATGAATATTTGAACACATTTATATACCTTATATGTATGTCCAGGTGAACTTCCTCCCATGTATCCCCCATCACTGACACCCCAAACCAATGATTCTCCCCTGCCCCAGTTGTAACCCTTCTGTGCTCCAAAGCTTCTTCAAAAATGAAGCCAATAAAATAGCCAAATACTATTATTAGAAAATGAAATAATAATGATAGGTTTAAATATAGGAAATAAAATAAAAATTTTTAAAAAAACTAAAACTAAAATTAAATTAAAAGATTGGATATTAAAAAATAATGAAAAATAGTTTTTAAAATTTTTTTGACATTTATCACTGTAATATCTGTTGTCCTGTATGTAGAGTGACATTTTCCTCCATTTATTCTCCAGCGTCTTACTTTTTTTCATTTTGTTTTCAAAGAAGTTTTTAGGTCACAGTAAAGTCACATATGAATACAGGGGACTCCCATATAACCAATATTCTTCCCCTTTTCGCCATTCCCGAATTAATACCCTTTTATATGTGGATGGTACTTTTGTTAACAAGTGATACACAAATAGTGAAACATAGCTACTAACCATGGTCAATGGTTTGCATTATGATTTACATTTTAGATTGCACACTTTTATAAATTTTGATGAGATTTAACATGGCCTGTGTCCATCATTGCAAGATCATGTAAAACACTTCCTTTGCCCACTAAATTCCCCCTGTTCCATCTATTCTATTCCTTCCTCCCACTCCCTTTGGGGCCCACAGCGACCCCCTAGCTTCACTCCTTGGATGGCAAGATTCATAGTTACTTGCAACAACATGGAGGTCTTGACACAATGGCTTGTCTTCTCTTTGGGAGTTTTTTTTTAAGATTTATTTATTTATCCCCCCCTGTCCGCCCCCTTGTTTTGCGCTTGCTGTCTGCCCTCTGTGTCTGCTTGTCTTCTCTTTAGGCAGCACCAGGAACCAATCCTGGGACCTTCCAGAGTGGAGAGAGGCTGCTCAATCTCTTGCGCCACCTCAGCTCCTTGATCTGCTGCATCTCTCATTGTCTCTCTTTTGTGTCTCTTTTTGTTGCATCATCTTGCTGTGTCAGCTCTCCATGCAGGTCAGCACTCCTGCACAGGCCAGCACTCCACGTGGGCCAGCACTCCATGTGGGCCAGCTCTCCGCTCAGGCCTGCTTGCTTTTCACCAGGAGGCCTTGGGAATCGAACCCTGGATCTCCTATATGGTAGACAGGAGACCAATCACTTGAGCCACATCTACTTCCTTCTGGGAGGTTTTTGATGACAGTTTCAACCTCTTCACTTGTGATTGGCTTGTTAAGGCCTTCTATTTCTTGTGTTTCTAGTAATTTGCCCATCTCGTCTACATTGTCTAGTTTTTTGTTATACAGTTGTTCATAGTATCTTCCTATGATCTCTCTTATTTCTGCGGGGTCAGTGGTAATGCCCCCTCTCATTTCTGATTTTATTTATTTTCATCTTCTCTTTTTTTTTTTTATGTGTCAGTCCAGTTAAGGGTTTGTCCATCTTCTCAAAGAGCCAACTTTTGGTTTTGTTGATTCACTTTATTGTTTTTTTTGTTCTCAATTTCATTTATTTCTGCTCTGATTTTTACTATTTCCTTCCTTCAGCTTGGTTTGGGATTAGTTTGCTGTTCTTTTCTAGTTCCTCCAGATATGCAGTTAAATCTTCAATTTTAGCTCTTAATTTTTTTTTTTTTTTTTTTTTTTTTTTTT
>JAQZBX010100628.1:0-11345 GCA_029593785.1 Cabassous unicinctus | reverse complement strand
ATGGGTTGGTCTTTATAAAGGGTATTTATTTGGGGTAGAAGTCCACAGTTACCAGGCCATAAAGCATAAGTTTCTTCCCTCACCAAAGTCCATTGTCACGTGTTGGAGCAAGACAGCTGCTGACATTTGCCCAGGGTTCAGGCTTCTTGGCTTCCTCTCTTCCCGGGGCTGTGTTTCTCTCCGGGCTTAGCTCCTGTTTCCTCCACAAGGTCAGCTGTACGCGATCAGGCGAATGGTTCACTTCTCTTCTCCTTTAGCCTTCTTTCCAACATCAAAGCTGCTTCTCAAAGACTGCTGCTCCTCTGTTCTTTGCCTTGGCTTTTACATTCAATTCCCCACCCACCAGGGGGTGGGGCTCAATGCCCTACTGACTGACATGGCCCAGTCAACGCCCTAATCATAATTCAATCATGCCCAGATTAACAGATCAGATTACAGGCATGATCCAATTATATTTTTGGAATTCATAATTACATCAAATTCCCCAACGGTTACAATCACTCTAGGCCTCACATTATTTTTACAATTTTGAAGTACAATGGCCAATAAATAATTTTAAAAATGACCAGGTAAAAAAAGAAACAAGACAATATGAGTGAGAAGCAACAAAATCACACCTTGGGAACTCTTGCTCCTGACATATTAGATAGAGAATATCAATTAACTATATTCATTATCTTAAAAGACATAAAAGATAAATTTTTGAATGTTGACAGTGAACTGGAAAGCTTAATAAGTGACACAGATGATTTAAAATATATATATATAATAAATATATATATATATAATATATATATGGAACAGATGTAGCTCAAGTGGTTGAGTGTCTGCTTCCTATGTAAGAGGTTTGATCCCTGGTACTTCTTAAAAACAAAACAAACAAACAAATGGAAAAAAAACCAATTCTCATTGGGGAGGAGATGTAGCTCAGTGGTTGAACACCTGCTTCCCATGTATGAGGTCCTGGATTCAATCCCTGGTACCTCCAAAAAGAAAATACACACACACACACACACACACACACACACACACAGACTCAAAAATACAATTGAAGAAAGAAAAACTCAATGAACAGGAGAAATAGAGTAAATATATCAGAAGAGAGAATGATGAACTAGAAGATTATGCCTTGAGAAATATAAAAAAATGAAACATAAGAAAAATTAAGGAAAATATAGAAGAGAGTGTAAGAATGATAGAGGAAATAACGAAAAGTTACAAAGTACATTTATGTGAGAGTGCTAGTAAGAGACTAAAGATAGAATAGGACAGAAACAATATTTGAAGAGATAATGTCTAAAAATTGTCCAAAATTGATGAGGCATTGATTCATAGAATCAAGTAGTCCTACAAAACTCAGAAGGAGGGGGAGCGGATGTGGCTCAAATGGTTGGGCATAGGTATTCCATATGGAGGGACCTGGGTTCGATCCCAGGGACCTCCCAGTAAAATAAAGAAAAATATAGAAGGTGCGTGGACTGTCAGGCCCCACGCGCAGGTGCACCACCAGGCCCCACATGCGGGCATGCCAGGCCCCACCAAGCCAAGCAGCAAGATGATGACATAACAGGAGAATGACACAAAGGGAGAGCCAAGACGAGACACACCAAGAAACCAGGAACTAAGGTGGTACAGGTGGCAGAATGCCTCTCTCCCACATCGGAGGTTCGCAGGATCGAATCCCGGTGAAGACAGGAGGAGAAGGATGAGAAGAGAGGACAAGAAACAGACACAGAGAATTGCCCAGTGAATAGACACAAAAATAGAAACAAAAATGGGGGAGGGGTGTAAAGAAGGGATGAAAGTAAAATAAATAATTTTTTTAAAAAAGCTGTTTAAAAAAAACTCAGAAGGAAAATTCAAAATAAATGCACACCTAGGCATATAATTGCAGAACTTAAAAAAAAAAATTAATACCAGCTAGAAAATAAGGATATAACCGATAAAGGTGTAATAAATGAAGAGCTGACTACCAACACCAAAGGTGGAAGACAGAAAGCTATTATAAAGTAACTGCCTAAGTAGAATTCTATATTGAAACAAAAGTCCTTCAAGATGAGGTGAAATAAACAATTTCCAGAGAAGTAAAAACTGAGAAAGTTTGCTTACACGCGCTAAGGACCCCGTCCCTAAGGTGAACACAGGCTGGTTTCTCGTCGGAGGCCCAGCATGGTCACACATCAGCTTGCACATCCTTTACTGGAAGAACAAAAGCCCTTCTTCTTGTAGTGACAGCCACAGATGCCCCTGGGTTCCAGACAGTCTAAGTGAGGGGACCATCACTAAGAGGGCAAATGTGCTGATGCCTGGCTCCTTCTCAGGCTGCAGGGGTAAGTTAGATAGTGAAATGAATTAAATGAACTCCGCTTTTTTGTGCCTTCACAGGCATATGACTGCTTCATCAAAGCCCTGCTCGCCTTCCTCCTCAGGGATCCTAGTTCTCATGGAAGCTGCAGGCTGCTATTCCCAGTCAATGGCAAATGATGGGGCAGGCAGCAAGCTCGCAGACGTTGGAGAGCCCTCATCTGGTGGAGTGACCAGGCAGGCAAGCTCTTGCCCAGTGTTAAGCACCCACTGCATGGCGGGTCCCACTCACCCCAGCAGCAGCAAGTCCCAGTGGCGGCCTGGAAGTGCAGAGAGAATGGAGACAAAGCAGTCGGCAGGAGCTGTATGCTTATGACAGACAGCTGGCACATACCAGCCACGTGCCTATGGACAAGTCTCAGTTTCTTCAGCTGTAACATGGAGCAATTAACATCCTCTTCTGAGTATTTATTCTCTTATAGGCATGACAGGAGATAATGTGCTTAAAGTGCCTTGCACAGTGCCTGGCAAGGAACAGGTGCTTAGTCCATGCCAGTTCTTCTTCTCCTCCTGTCTGCTCTCTGAATCACACAGGGGCAGAAGGAGCAGGGCTGCCAACCAACATCAACGGCTTCTCACTGCAAAACCACCTCTGCCATCAGGTCACCACAGGCATTCTTCCCCAAACAGGGGCAGGCTGAGCTCTAACCTGTCATCTCTTTACCGTGACCAGGGTTCTCATTTCTCCAAGTAAAGGAAGGTTTGGCTAGCATTAGCAATTAATTTTAAAGGAACTGTGAGAGACTATTCTTCAGGCAGGAAGAAATGACCCAGATGGAAGGTTCAAGATGCAGGATGGATTGAAGAACAATTGTTAATTAAATTCATATATCAAAATTAATATTGGATGAATAAACGTATAATATCTGGGGCTATCATAATAATATATATCATAAGATGGATAAATGGATCTAAAGTGTTTTAAAATACATTATTTGGAAGTCGATAATGAATAATTAACTTCAGATTTGATAAGGCAAGCAAAAGTGTTGCAATTTCTCATGTAAACTCTAAAAGAATATTAAAATAGTGCATCTCATTCAAATAAATGGAAGAGAAAACTTGAACAAAAAGTCCAAAAAAAGGTATTCAGGAAAGAAAAAAAAAAAAGAACACAGAACAAAGAGCACAAACAGAACATGAAAAGAAGCCCAGATTTAAATACAGTAATTATATTGAATTATATTAAACAGTAATTAAAATTAATATAAATGTTCTTCTTAAACAATCAAAGTTATCATGTGGATTTAAAAAGAAATAAAACTACATAAATATAAAAAATTCATCTAAGACATACAACAAAATTGGCAGTAAAAGGTAGAAAACACTTTACCTTGTAAACATTTAAAAAATAGCAAATCTTATTTCACTTTGTCAATATCAAATAAAAGAGATATTAAGGAAAAATACTAGTAGTTGAGTGCTCTTTCATAACAACACAAAAGTTTGAATTCCCAGGAAAACATAGCATTTTAAAATGTGTGCACACCTAACAGCATGGCTTTTGAAAGGTGACAGAAGTACAATATGTCACAAAATTGGGGATTTCTTTTTACAATCTCTCAGCAGTTGATAAAATAATCAGAGAAAATATAAGCAAAGATACTGAATATTTGATCACCATGAATAATAAATTTTACTTAATGCAACAATGCAAACAATAGCAAAACACCTTTTCCTATACATTTAAACAAATGTAGGGGCAAGAGAAAGAAGGAGAAGGAGGAAACCACAGTCATCCTGTCATAGGTGGTGCTGAGCAGGGAAGAAAACTGGAGGCAAAGATACAAATTGAAATGTGGATCAAGACTGTTAGCAAAAGTTTGACCCTTAGTTATTGCACCTGATTTTAGGATGAGAAAAAAAATTTTTTTTCCCAAGTTGTACCATTCCTTCTGGAATTGTAAGTGAACATAATATTATTACCTGTTTACACTGTGAAGTCGATATTGTTGCAGAGAACACACCAGAGACTTTCTCGCTTTCAAGCTAATCATGCCTTGCCAATGTATGATCTATGGAGAAGCACCTGTAGTTTTGCCTGCTGATGCTTTCTGTCTGTTGGAGAATAAATTTGGATGGCTTGCCCCAACAAAAAAAAATGTGGAGGCAAAGAGATGGGGACAGATGTAGACATGTTCTGATGATGGGGCATAAGATATGCAGATGGGATGGACGCGGGATGGAGGGAAAGTGAGAAGTCAAGAAAGGTGGCCAAGCTGTCACATAACCCCTGTCAGGTGGAGTCCCTGAACATGGAAAGTGTGTTGGCATGTTAGATGGACAGCAGGAAGCATCATGAAGTGGCTGTATGTGTATTAGGACTATGTGGAAAGGATTGGTATGGATAAATAAATGTAGAAGTCATGCCAGTATAGGTGGTGTTTAAAGTGAGTGGTGTTTAAAGTGATGATGCTCCAGTGAGGGAACATGGTGTTGAAGAAGGAAAGGAGTCTAAGGAAACACTTATGCTGAGAGGCTTTGGAGGAACAGAGAACCCGGCCGAGAGGCAGAAATGAAAGGGCAGTGAAGTTATATAAATAAACAAACAGGAGGTGTAGTGTACCAGAAACTGACAGAAGGATTTCAAGGAGGTGAGACCTACTGTCACAAATGCAGCTGATGGAGCAAATTAGAAGAGGAAAATTTGGGGGTAATGGAAATGTTCCAAAATTGGATCCTGATGAAGGTTGCACAGCCCTACATTTACCAAAAAATTTGTATATTTAATTTTATTAAATTTATGTCATGTAAATTATACCTCAATTGTTTTTTAAAAAAAGAATTTCATATACACCTGCCATATGATTAACCTTTTCTACTCCTATATATATATATTCACCCAGGGGAAATGAAAACACATGTTTATAAAAAAGACTTATACATAGGTATTGATAATATCTGTATTCACAATGCCCCAAACTTGAAGCAATCGAAAAGTCCACCAAGAGGAAAATAAATATTTTAGTACATAACTATTCAATGTCAAAGAACTCAATGATTTGATTAGCCATTTTACTTAGAAGGATTTCAATGAGAAGTCCACAGTTAAGTTTGGAAATATTTTTAAACACATAACCTCCTATGATTAAGGTATTAATTTACTGTTGAAATAACCATGCCCAAAGACTTCATAATGAATTGATTTCTAGGTGTGGTTTCCATTTCACAAGATTGCTGTGCATGAATAAATACTTAACAATATTTGAAATCCCTTTTAATGGAATAGATTTCTGGTGTTATCTTACAAATGAAAATATAACAATAATAACTATAATCTCTTTCAAGTCCTGCCTGTCAGCAGGTATTTTATTTTGAAAGACTCTTGTAAAAGAGGCAGCTGACATTGAGATCTTATTTTAATAGTTAATCCCTAGCCATGTTTTAATTTAATAATGACAATAAAATATAATCATAATAAAGCCCCTTAGTTTTAAATATAATCCATGGTTTGGGCAGGGAAGGGAAGTGCAATTAAATATAGAAGGATTTCCATGAACTCGTGAATTAGTTATGATAGCTTTCATGTTTTTATCCTCATAAATGATACTCCCGAGTCTTTAATTACGACATTAATGTCTGAATATATTAAAACCCTTGCATGCCTTAGCAGTAGTTTGATATGGAAGATTTCTTTGGAAGGGGAACTTAATCTGGAGTATGAATAGGTGAGAAGCATCTTTGAATAATCACAGCACAAGAATGCCACTGATAAAATATTGGATGTGTTGAGGGCGGGAGAATAGGAAATTCTCATCTCAGCCACCTGGAGCAACAATAAATATAAGATCACTCAGGATTCTGGAGATATCCCTGAAGACTTCTCTCTGGCACTTATTGTCCAGAACTCATTCACCTGCCACACCCCTGGTGATGAGTAAACAATCTAGGTTAGGTGGAATCATCTCTGCAAAATGTGGTTTGTTGAACAGCAAAAAGTCCAAGCTGGCTAAATAGCAGCCATGCTAGGAATCCCTAATAGGGAGGTGCACATCTCCTCTTCCCTTAGCATCACTGCAGAGGCTGTGGGTGAATGGTGGGGGGGCAGGGGTACCCTGAGAAAACAACTGTTTCATTAACTTCCCATCCCATGTGCACTATTGCCCTTTATGAAAAGGGAATAATACTTAAAGAAAAATAATGTATTCAGAGGGGACACCCTGCATGCTTGTGATATAGTGTATTTATGAATGTGAATCTGAGATCATCCCTGTCAGCTAGCCTTATGACCTTAAGTGACAATGGGGACCAGGTTTTTCTACTCCTAGTATCCTTCAATACTTCCCACTGTACTTACACACAGACAAAACATCCCAAATGACAAAGGAACAACTCTGAAAATTTCCTTTATGACTTGGATGAGATCTGGAGCTTTCTGAAGTTGAAGTGTATAAATGACACAAAAATTGGCTCCAATACTGGCTCTAGTGTGGCCAACTCAGAAAACGATGAGTCTCTCCTTATCTACTACTCAGTGGGCCCTTTTAATACAGTACTCACAGCCCATTCACAGGTTTGTGAGCAAATTAGCAGAGGGAAGAAATTGCCCAGATTCTAGTTTTTACCATGTGGCAGATGTACTCTGGGTAATAAACTGTGCTCTCTATTTAGAAGACTAACATCAATTCTTTATTAAAAATTCAAATTTTTCTTTTAGTCAATTAATTCTTGACAACAAATTCACAGCCATTCTTTGTGGAAAAATTGAATCCCAGAGAAAAGTCCCTGACAGCCAAAGCAATATTGTGACTTGTTGTAACATGACATTTTGCCTCATCAGGTGGCTGAATTTCTTCATGGATCATGTTCAGTTTTTAATACTTTGGGGATTATTAATTCAAGTTTATGGAATCACCATCAGTTGATGTGCTTTTAGCCTGCATGGTGCTGTCAATTTGTGTCTGCCTGGAGACTTCCTGATATGCCTGCACCTAAACAGGCCTTCCCATATCAGCTGGGTCTGACCCTGTGTGTGCTCCCTGACACAGGACTAAAGATGAGAACTCACCTTATATACATCACTAAGTACTGGTTTATCTGAAGAAGCTCTTGATATTTAGTATTTCTGTGTGACCAAGTGAGGTCCAGGACAAAGCACAGCACAGATCTAGGCAAATTACCCCTTACTAAAGAACTGCTTCTCAGCACTCCTTTCTGAGCACTGTTTTCCAATCTCTTTATTGTGTATTAGCAATTAAATCTTTGTTTATGACTTAAATATTCTTCCTTCTTGACATAAAAGCATATCATTTTATAGATTTTCATCTGATGTAAATTCAATCAAGGGATGTCATAAGATTGGTTTGGTAGGCAGAAGGTAGCATCTTGGAAAGCAACCCCTAAAATATCTATCTAAGATAAATTTAAAGATATTTAGCCTGATTTCATGGTGTCCTTAAAATACAAAACAAAACATGTTCTATGTTAATTAGAGTAATTGCATTAACTGTCAATATAAAATAAGCAATCTGAGTTTCAGCATATATGAGCATTAACTTTCTTTACACTTTTTACCTCTTCAGTGGACAGGGAGAGACTTGTGAAAGATTAAGGAGAAAAATGGCAAAATTAGAAAATAAGGATAAATTGTATATTTGATGACTAATTGTATAGACTATCCATTTCACATAACTTCTAATTGTTAGAATATTTATGGATCTTTGTGTTTCCTAAAGTCAAAGTGTGTGTTTTGAGAGAAAATAGCAGAGTAGCATTGATTATCAAGATTATTTAGTGTTCTATAAAATTGGATGGGGACCATGATATTGACATTCTTAGGATTTATCTGCTAAAATTTCATTTCATTACAATTGGAAAACAATTTGTATGTGTGTATGTTGAGAATCTTGGAGAAATTTCACTCAGTCATCAAACTAACATTAACAGGGTTGGGGTGGGTGGATTTCATGTCCCTCCTGATGGGCTGCACTGAGGAGAGGACAGCATCAGCTGACATGTTCCTGCTAAAATGTAGGCCTGAGTATGCTCAGGAGAAGGCAGTGGGTAGACCCAAGTTGGAGTCATCAGGTTTTGCCAAATCTTTCAAGGACATGAAGAATGTCTCGGGAACAGCTCCAATTTGAAGGAGCACAGTTTGAAATAAACAAAGAAACAATTTCCCACTGTAGGGACAATTGGTAAAATTTGAAGAGGATCCATGGGTTGGATCATAATATGGAAATGATGTTTCCTGATTTGGGTTTCTGTGATTACCTAGGGGACTGTTCTTGTTTTGAGGAAACATACACTGGGTTATTTTGTGTTAAGGGGCAAATGTGGTGAAACTATAACTATAAGGGAATCTGAGTGAGGGGATAAGGAGTTCTTCATTCTGTTATTGAAATTTTTACTTAAGATCTGTAAGTTCTGACAGTTTCCAGGAAATGGATCGTTATAAGAAGGTACTGCCCAGCTCTTTCACAAAAAATGGCTGAGAAGGGGCAAAATCCTACCAAACTGAGCTGTTTTGAGAGTCTACAGAGCAGGAGACTTCAGAGCATTGATCTGGAGGGAGGTGGACAAAGTGATAAAGAGCCCAAGGGAAAACTGCGTTGGTTACCCCTGTGGCTGGACATGGCCATCAGCTAAGCCCTACCCTCAAGGCAAATATCCTCCTTAGACGCACTGGCTCTCACCAGCCAGCTGAGTGGAAAGAAGCATTCCCTGGGAGGAAGAAGGGTCTGGAGAAGGGTGGAGAGTGGTATCCTTTCTTTGGGTTTGGACACCTGAGTTCCCTTTGAATCTCAGGGAGGACACCAGCCAGCACTGAGGTGGCCCCAGGGAGAGGGAAGAGGGGAGTCTGCTCAGGCAGGCTGTCACACCCAGCTGCCCTGGGAGAGAGGACCTTGGTCAGGGTAGGGCCAGAAACAGGCAACTAACTAGCCCACCTACTGAAAACTATTAAAGGCCCAAGTTGCCTAAGGGAAATAGGGGCAGAAAGAGCCCAATAAGCTTTCAAAAGCCTATTAAGTCTATAGAGCTGCTGTAGTGCAGTGAGAGAATTCCTGCCTTGCCTGTGGAAGGTTGCTAGTTTGAGTCCTCATACTGCCTAAGAGAAGGGATCCAGGGAGATTTAAGGCATGCAGCTAACTCATTAGGATAGGGAACATATAGTCTAAGTTTCTACTGTTCTGTTTTGCAGTCTTTTGGATATTATTTTTCTTTCTTTTTCCTTTATTTTATTTGCTAAAACTGGATACATCACCTGTGGAGGGCAGGTAGCAAGGTGATTAATTGATGAGGACCAGCAGCCTGAGTAGATCTCCAGGGGCCTAAGAGGGAAGGCTGTTTTTCCTGGGTTGCTTCTTTGTTGCTGTTTTGTTTCTTGTTTGTTGTTTTCCCATTCTTTGTTTCCTTTTACTTATTTTTTTTCAAACTATTTTATGTATTTTCTTTCCTTCATTTTTCTGTCTTCTGTCTTCTGTTGCTTTTCTTCTATCCCACCATTTCTTGTTTTGTATTCATTTTCTTTCTCTCTCTCACTTTTTCCTTTTTTTTTTCTTTCCTTCTATTCTCTTCTCATCTGTCCAGACTTTTAATTCATTCCACCTTTTTTCTCTCTATTTTGTTTCTTGTTTCATTTTTACTACTCATCTGTCTGGTCTTTTAATTCATTCTATTTTTTTTTTCTATTTTGTCTCTTATTTTATTTTTTTCTATTATACCCCTTTTTATTCTTATTCCTTTGTATTTTTTATGATTATTTACTAATATTACTTAGTTTCCAAACTCTTGCATGGTTCTTCTTAAACCGTTTTTGTATTGTTACTACTATTATCTTTTTTCTTCTTATCTCTTTCCTTTACTCTGGTCCTAATATTTTTATTTCAAGGGAACACAGACAACTGCAAGGATATAGAATAAGAGGAATCAAATATCAAAAATTAACCCTACCACACACAAAGAAATAACAAAATAACACCTTAGAGTAGAAAGAGAAGCTAACCAACCAAATAAGCCCATCAAGATAAACAGATGCCCACACACCAACAAAGAATTACAAGTCATACTAAGAAACAGGAAGACATGGTTCAGCCTAACAAACAAACTAAAAAACAGGAGGAGATGCAGAATGTGGAACAACTAATCAAGAATGTTCAAACAAATACCATGAATCAACTTAATGAAGTGAAGGAAGGGCTAAAGGATATTAAGAAGACACTGGGGGAACATAGTGAAGGTATTGTAAACAAACAAAAAGATAGTGGATATGATGGTGATGAATGGCACAATCCAAGGAATCAAAAATAAATGGGGAGGAGGAGGCAAGATGGCATAGATTTAGGAGGGCACTCGATGACTAGCACTCTGAGGGCGGCTGATTGGGGACGGGGTCCTGCCCAGGGGTTTGTGCTGTGGTTGCACAGAGTGAGAGGCTTGGGACATCTATCTGGAGGCAGCTCGGTGGCATGGATTGATTGGTAGACATTTGTGAGTTTTAATCCTGCCTGTGGAGGTTAACACAGATGGGTGAGCCCCACCCACAGGGGAAAATGCTGGTTTTAGCCGTGAAACCCTGCGGCAAACCGGTGAGAGGGAGTGTTCTCCAAGAGTGAGAGGATTCTGGTGGAGGGTCGAGAAGGCTTTCCTTTCTGTGGGTTTTGCTGCCTGGAACCCCTTGCACCTTTGGGGAACAAAATAGCTGGCTTGAAGCAGGAACAGGTTGAGGGGAGTGGTGAATCTGCTGAGGAAGCCTGATTTACCCATCAGCCTGGTGACACTGAGGCTTGGCTCCAGAGGGGGCAGAGTCAGCCATTTTTATCGTTCTGCACTGACTAACATCAGAGCTTCAGCTCCCCTGGGGAGGACAGGAAGTGGGAAGTGCTTGATTAGTGTCCATGAGCCTAGTTAGGGTCCCTGAGTGAAGGGGGTAGTCTAGAAGAGGACATATTTTGGGTCCCTTATTTTGCCAAAAAAAAAAAAAATAATAAGGAAGTCACTTTAAAAAATAAAAAATGAATTTTTCTTTTTAATTTAGTTTA